>MU225442.1:2137754-2230600 GCA_018584345.1 Thuja plicata
CGTAGTGTTGTCTTAGGCAGTTCGGGACAGTTCTGGGTAGATCTGGGTAATAATTTGAGGCTTTGTCCTACAGAATATTGTAAGGGGAATGCCCATGTGGCTTTGCATATTGTAATTCTGAAATTTTGTAATTCCACATTTGTGAAGATAATAAGAAGGCCATTTTCTGTTCTTGCAAATTGTCATTGCTTCTCTGTTTCTATTGTGTGTTTGTGGCATTAAGGGGAGCACCCTTCATCACTTATGCTGCAAAAATGAATTCATGCATTTGTAGCTAGTTAGTGAATATTTTATTTTCTTAAAGGATCAAATGAAAGTAGAATTGTTATGTTTTTATGTAAAGATGCATACTAATAGCTTTATTTCATTTTGAATCTTCCTTTTTAGCATTGTATTATCATTGATCTAATATATATTCTGAGAGCAATATCATAGATAGATCAAACTCTTTCTAAATAGGAAGTTATAACTCATTTTTTATTGTTATGTTTTGAATATTTTCTTGTGCTAACAATTGAGATAATGAGTTATAGAGTATTGTGTTTACATATATGTAAGTACAGGTGATTGACACATAAAAATTGAGACAATCACTTAAACAACCCTAATTTTGTGTCCCTTACCTTCTATATGCCAGGACACATAAAATACTCTCCTTTACACTTTAACAGATCTTCAACTTCTCTTTAAACAATACTATATGAACAAAACATGACCAAACCCTCATATTACTGGCATGCCATAACTTGAGACATTTTTTTACTATCTTCTTCTACCATTTGCACGTGCAACCTATTGCATGGTCTTCTACAAGAAAAAAATAATATAATACATGGTATTACCCATCATTTCACCAAACATGGGGTTCTCATGAACATTAGATATTGGAGATCTACATCTTAGAAACTTAGTGATTACCATAGTAAGGGTTTCATCTGTCTGGACATAAAATTGAATACTTGACTGATACTCAATGAAAATCAATAAGACAAAAACCAATTTTTAGAGAATTCAAACCTCCTTTAAATCAAATAAACTATAAATAAACATGTCAGTACCTTTACATGAATAAACTTCTATAAAAAACTATTTTAACAGACTAAAAATAGATAATATGCATACAATCTTGCTTACAATAATGTTTTTCTAATTAAATTGGTGAACCTTTTCAATGTTTGATCATTACAATAATTTATAAACCTTTTCCCTTCATGATAACTAAAATATGCCTTTTAAACTACCATCCAACCACCTTTTGGTCGGTTATATCCCCTTAATAATTAGTATTACATATTGTCACTTTAACAACTTTTGACTCTCTTGTACTAAGGTACCTATAAATATTCTTATTATAACAATATTATATTTTGAGACCTTATGAAACACAAATCAAAACTAAACTCCTTAATCTGTCCCCTCAAACGTACACATGATCCAATAAGCCTAAGTTGTCCTTTATGGAAACTTTTAACAATATGATTACAAATGATTTACCCAGAGTAAGACTATAGTTAATAGCCTCAAATACATCATAAAATAGTCATATGGACCTTGTAGACTTGATATTCATCTTGGATCTCTATTAGGGCCTCAAGGTGGCCCCTGAGTCCTAGGTGCTCCTACACCAATAGTTATCAGCAAATAGTATGAGATATCTTTCACCTAGATAAAGTATTTGTCCCAAAGGTCTACAAAGATCAGTATGCACCAAATCAAGTATGCTTTCAGATGAAAAATAATTTCTTTTTAAAGTAGAACTAGTTAACTTAACCAAATGACATTATTTACACATCATGTTGTCTGGTTTGACTTATTAGGGAAATCCCCTAACTACATTACTCTTAATTTGATCAAAATATAAAAGTGTACATAACAAAACCTTCGATTCCATATCCAACTATATTCAACCTTTGAAACTAAAAACTATTCATAGTAGTATTTAGATGGAATAAATTAACTCTAGTCTTCCTATTGGTAGCAATCTCATCACATGTGCTTCCAATTATTCTACATATACATCCTTTGAATTCAATTATGTAACCTTTATCATTTAGCTAACCCACACTTAATAGATTATGTGTTAGACCATCCACATAATATACATCATCTATATTACACTTACCATTAAAAAAACAGTGCCTTTACCTTTAACAAAACAAGGTGTAATATTACCAAACCTTAACACATGACCATCAAACTCATGAAGTTTAATGAACTTACTTTTACCACCAGTAATGTGATATGATCACCACTTGTCTATAAGCCATTAAAATTTTTCTCTTAAGTGAAAAACCAGTTCCTTTTATCCTTCAGATGGATTTCCTTTGATTGCAACAAATAAAAAAACCTCATCCTCATTATTTCCTGATTATTCATTGCCAACACCTTCAGCCACTGCAAAAAAAAACATTATTTCTTCTCTTTTCCCTTAAGGTTTATGAACTTATCTTTTTTTCGCCATTAGGAAATCTAGCAGCATTATGTCCATTCTTATTAAATGAGAAAAATTTCATTGGAATTTTACCTTTATACTTACCAGTCCCTCTAGGAAGTCTCTTTGCTAGTAGAGCTATAATATCTCCTTATTTCCTTTCTTCTTCCAAGAAAGATTCAAGTTCCCTATAAAAAACTTGATATATAATAAGAATCATGACTTGTTTCCTTACCTTTTATCACTTGTACATTCGACATTGATGCTTTGAAATCTTCTTCAACTCTTGGAATATTGTTATAAAAGTTGTTTAACTCAAATGTAGTGAGCTTACTGATAATTCCATCTATATTAACATTATCAAATGTTCTCATCTCATTTATAAAAGACACTATAATTGGATAAGAAGACAATAAAGTTATAAACATTTTAATTACCAAAATATCTTCCTCAATAGTTCCACCAATACCTCTAACAGTACTAACCATTTATTTTATTCTTAGGCCATATTATACAATGTTCTCTCCTTCTACCATCTTCATGTCATCATACTTTCCTCTAAGACAATCTTCTTTATCTTTTTTCACATGAATATCTCATCCATAAATAACTTTCAACTTTTCCTAGACAACATAGGCAATCTTTAATCCACAAAGATTAATGTATTCAAAATTAGATAGCGTACTTCTTTTTTCCTTCAGTTCATCTACAATGAGAGCTCCAAGAGGGGTGATATACCTATATGTGACATGCATCAAGTATTGTGATCCCATATAGGGTATTTTTTAGTGACTAATATTCGCCAATTGGCTAATCTTCAAAATTTGAGAATCCAAATTTGGCTAATAATTCCATATTTATGGTAACCTAAATAGCCACATTTTTATAAAATTTTATTTTATAAATATTTAAATCGCCAAATAATTTATTTTATTAAAAAGTTCAAGTCAAAGATTCGCCACAATATTGTATACATGATTAGATTTGCTTCACCTCAATTTTATAGGTTACTGTAGAAATCTAAATTAATTCACCAATATTATGTCTTAATTATTAGATATTGTAGGATTGTATAACCAATAGTTACTATTTTTTATTAATTTAAAATATAAGTTATGATCCTCATTTTATTTTGTGGGTAAAAATGTTCCTATTTGATTTATAATTCTTATGGGGTTTCAAATTTCATTTGGATTGTTGATCTCAATAGAAATCAATATTCTTGAAGAAAATTGAGGACCCATTTGTACGTTTATCTGACACAATACAACTATAGTTATTACATTATATTTTAAATAAATAATAACAACTAAATATTATATAGTTTAGCCCTTCAACCCATCTAAGATTTCCACATTTAGCCCAATAATTTTCTATAAGAATTATTTTTTTAATTAAATTATTTTCCATGGTGAATAACAATTTTTTTTTTTTTTTTTAATATTTGCCAATATTTTCTACAAAAAGATTGTGATTAAAAAATAATTGCCAATAGGAATAATTTTTAGTTTTGAAAAAATGAGAGATTCGTCAATAGAAATTAATATTTTTCTTCAAGAAAATGAAAAATTCGCCAATATTTTATATCCTTTTTGGGAGGGGGTTTTCTTAAAGTTTTGCCTGATTTCATACCTTTTAGTTATAACCTCATTCTGGCACACCATACTATGTAGTTGTCCTTAGAGAACTTGGGAAGTTATTTCTTCATCATTGGATATTTTCCTCAAGTTGTTAAGCTTACCAAAAAGAGGTCCAAATATCTGATACCAATTGTTAGTATTAAGATATCCTAGATTACTGATGGGGTGGTGAATCAGTAATCTAACAATTCAAACTTTTCATTATTCAACCATTTGCATCAATAAACATCCATTGCATGAAAAACTAAACAATAAGATTAAGAATCCACAACCATTAAACAAAATGACAACAATTGTTTTCTCATGGAAGCCCAACTGGGAAAAACATGTGTGGATATGGCACCCACTAAAATCTACACTCTTTTGAAGTATGTTGAGTTAAGATCTTTGTTATGTTAAAAACTTGACAGAATACCCTATTAAGAGTAGGACCTTGTTAGGAGTCAACCGCTCAAGGGATTTACTTATAGCCCTGTTAGGAGGTTTACCCTATTAGGAGTAACCTAATTAAAGGATTTAAAACCCTAATTAAAGAGTCACCTAGTTAAATGATTTACAATTCATACCTGTTAGGATCTACACGATTAAGGGATTTACCTTGACAAAGCTATGAGGAATCACTCTTTTCTAATACATATCTAGTTCATGCTCAATCTCTCGATCACACATCTTCATCCACAATCTACACTTTTTCATTTTATTATTTTATATATTTATATATTACAAGTGCATTAGGGAAATTAACTTCCTTACAAAATATATTACAATCTTTCCTACTCAATTACCATTCCCTAAAATGTGTTACAAATCTATAACACTTTCTAACAAACTTAGGTCGGCCTTCAAATCTATTGCACATCAATTTGACAGAGAAAATTCAAACAACAACACCTTTAAATTTCTTTCACAACCTCCAAGAAATATGATCATAGATTATGCCAACTCATCAATCCTCATCAATCAACAACATCATTATGGTCCCTGGAACTTATAATCTGTTACTTTATCATGGTGCATCATTGTTGGTTATGGATCTGACTGACTATTCTCAATAATTTCCTTAATTCTTTGTTAAATAATGTTCTTTCAAACTAAACTTGGTTTTCTAATCATCAAATCATGATGCAGTCATAACTAGAACATCATAACATAGACAAGAGAAACATATCATAACCACACCACCTCAATCAAAACATAGTTGACACGGTCATAAAATAATTTTTCCTATGCCACATCCTACTAATCTGTCAAGCTATGAACTCATTGCTATAGCTTTTAGAGACATCACTTAAGCTTTTGTTACGATTGTACACACAAATTCATACTATAAATCTATATTCAACCTCTTTAACATACATCAGCATGTAACAACAACATTGTCAACTAAAAAACACTAAGTTGACATCAATGACAATATTATAACTGATTAACATATTATTTGATCTAGTTTAAATACATACCATAACATCTCAACTTTTCTCTTCATGAGTTATGCCAAAAAAAATGTGGTGAATCAACTTAAGCATTTACTTGATAAGCTTATTTCTCCTAGATTTTGTTATCATGACTCATGAAATTATACATTCTATAGATAATAGAAAAATGGTAGGAATGATGCTTAAACTAGATATCTCAAAATATTATGATAAGGTTAAGTTGGATTTTTTGTTTGTTGTGCTAAGGTAGTATGGTTTTAATAAAAAATTATTAAAGATGATTGTGGAATAGATGAATACTACTAAGTTTTCTATTTCTATAAATGTTTCCCCTAAAATATTCTTCTCCATGGGTAAAGGAATTAGATAGGGGGATCCCCTATCCCCTTATTTTTTCATTATTTTAGAAGAGTCCCTTGGCTAGAACATCCTAAAGAATAAGGAAAAAAAAACATACTCAACGGTGTTTAAGATACATACTAGATACAAATATTTTCCGAAAAACAATTCTTGGAAGATATTGTTCTATTTGGGGAGGCCTACGTCGCATAGGATAAGAAAAGGAAATAAATTCTAGAGTATTATGGTATGATCTCAGGAGAACATATTAACTACCATAAAAGTAATTTGTACTAATTTAATGTTAGAGAAGCCCTCCAATCTAAAGTTAAGCATACTCTTCTATAAGTTGTACTATAATTACCACTTACTACCAGATTTCCTCCTATTACATATTGGAACAACCTTATATAAATATTTCAAATAAAAATTGATGGGTGTAAAGGAAAAATACTCTGTCACCTAGCTAAAATAAAACTTCTTAAGGCTTGTTCCAAAGCATTGCAATGTATTTTATATCTCTTTAAAATACATTCATTAGTGGCTGATAGCATAGATAAAATACAAAAAAAAAAATTCTTACGGATAGAGAATGAGGAAAAGTTGAGATTTACACTCGTTAAATAGGATATTCTATGCTTGTCTAAGACAGATTGTGGAATGGGTATCAGATAAATAAGATCTTGTAAAAGAGATCTCAATGGTTAATTGGGATGAATTCTCATGGAAAACAATAAATATTGGGGAAATTTATGAAAGCTAAGTATCTTTAAAGTAGGGAAAATGAATCTTTTTTGTATGAATACACCTCTACCTTAGGATCCCTTCTTTGGAACAACATTCTTAAGACCAAAAATATTTTAAGGAAAGGCAGAAAAAAAATCATTGGAAATGGTAATAGAATTAAATTTATGGAGGACATTTTGTATCACAACAAATATTTAGGGGAGCATAGTAGCCTTAATCATATCAAAACATTTCTTATGAGAACTAGTGGTACCCCAGTAAGAAGTTATGTTATTTAGGAAAATGACAAGGATAATTGGAAAGATTTTGTTAAACAGGTGCAAGACTGTGCTAATTTGTAGCCTCAAGTTAGTAGTACTCTTCAGAAAGAATTAGCAACCCTAATTCCCCTTCTCTTAAATTGTTGTCTTTTCTCACAATCTTGTGAGGATATTTGGATCTACATAAACAAATCCTTGGGTCATTTATCTATAAGATATACCTACGTCTCCCTAAAAATTGAGGACACCAAAAACCACCTTTGGAAGTAGATTTAGATTCCCAATCTTATCCTGAAGCTTAAATATTTTTGGTGGATTACAGCTCATGGAAAGGCCTTAACTATTGATAATTTAGATAAGAGATTGTTCTCCTTGGTTAATAGGCATGTTATTTGATACAAGGATTGTGAATGTAGTGACCATCTTTTCCTGCATTGTTCCTATATTAAGGAGGTGTGAGACAATGTGCTTCAGACTATTAATATGGATTAGTTTATGCAAAAGTGGATGGATATGTTTAAAAAATAATGAAATTTTATCCCTTTTTCTCACCCCATTCTTAAAAATATATGGGATCACATCCCCCCATTCTCATATGAAATATCTATAAAGAATGAAATATCTATTGTTATATGGAGCCTAATCATAATAAAAGGTTATTTTTCCCCACTTTTATCAATGCGGTTTCCCTCATGTTTTTTCTATAGGTTTTGGGGTATGTGACCCCAAGATGGGGTTAAGGGGAAACATCCCTTGCAGGGTTTGGGGAAAGTGCCACAAATGCACTCCTTATCATGATACAAGATAGGGTTGAGGGTCAACGCCCCACACAACCAAACATTATTTTATTATTTGAAAAGGCATCAAGAGTTTGTTTTCTTTATTAATCGAAATATTATAACCCTAATTTTTTACCACCATGAGTCTTGTTAAAAGAGGCTCGGGTTAGTGATTACATATATTTTTCCATGGCTTCTTGCAATAGGATTGAGTTAAAAGGGATCACAAATTGTAATTATGGTGATTTTCTAGAATATAATATTGGACACTCTATTTGGTGGATGTAGCCTAAGATTTGAGAGAACGATGTTAAAACTCAATGTCTTTTGTGTCTTTTATTTCTTTGTTGTATTATCTATATTTGCATGTAACTATTAGTTTTTTCCTTTTAAACCTAATAAGTGGCATCAGAGTAGGTTTTTTTTTTTTATCCTCTATAGGAAGATCTTACCATTGAATGGGAGTAATGGTAGATGATGGTAAGCTAAAGGTTGACAATTTTAATGGGAAAATCTTTTAGTTATTGAAAATGCAAATGGAGGACTATCTTTATTAGAAGGATTTAATAAGGCCATTGGGAGGAAAATCCAAGCAACTCACATGAATATCTAATTAGGATAGGTATATTTTGGATAGGAAGGCACATGGAAGTATTTGTTTATGCTTGGCACAATCCGTGCAATTTAATATTAATATACACAAGAAAAGATAGCTGAAGAGTTTATGGAAACCCTATAAAACTTATATGAAAAGCCTTGTTCTTTGAATAAGGTTTTTCTCATGAAGCTTTAATTTAATATGAATTTGGTAGAAGGTGGGTCTGTTGTGGGTCTATTATTGGTCATTTAAATGAGTTTAATATAGTTTCCAGTCAAATATCTTCAATTAATGTCAATTTTGATGAAGAAATTAGGCCTCTTTTGATTTTGTTCTCTTTTCCTTAAAGCTTGAATGACTTGGTAATGGTTGTTAGTATTTATGTTTCTAGATCGAATACCCTAAAATTTGATGATGTTGTTGGTGTTATTGTGAGTGAGGAAATTCATAGGAAAATCTCAGGTGGCTCCACATCAGGTAGTGTTTTTAATGCACAAAAAGGAGAAGATCAAAAGATAGAGGAAACAATTCTTGAAAGCATGAGAATTAATGAGGAAAATTATAGGGAAAGAGGTCTCAATCAAGAGTACCAAACATTTACTGGTACTTTGGGAAACAAAGTCATAAGAAGAAAGATTGGTGGTCTCGAAAGAATAAAGGAGACAAACAAGAAGGAAATAAGGAGGAAAATATTGGAATTTGACACCAATGACAACATCATCACTGATCAACCTATTATTTGATATGCACTAAACATATACCATAACATCTCAACTTATCTCTTCATCGGTTATGCCAAAAAAATTATGTTGAATCGGTTTAAGGGTTTACGTGATAAGCTTATTTCTCTGAATTTGAAATGGTTTCATAAGGGAAGAAATATCTTTTATATTATTATCATGACTCATTAAATTCTACATTCTATGGATAATATAAAAACAATAGGTATGATGCTTAAACTAGATATCTCAAAATCTTATGAGAAGGTTAAGTGGGATTTTTTGTTTACTGTGCTAAGGAAGTATGGTTTTAATGGAAAATTCTTAAAGATGATTATGGAATTTGTGAATACTACTAAATTTTCCCTTTTCATAAACGTTTGCCCTAAAATATTGTTCTCCCTAGGTAAAGGACTTAGACAAGAGGATCCCCTATCTCCTTATTTGTTCATTATTGTAGCAAAGGCCCTTGGCCAAAATATCGAAAACAATAAGGAAAAAACATACTAAAAGGTGTTAAAGATGCTTCCCACATACAAATATTTTCCAAACAACAATTTGTGGATGATACAAGTCTATTTGGGGAGTCCTACCTCTCATAGGCTAAGAAATGGAAAGAAATTCTAGAGCATTATTCTAAGATCTCAGGACAACATATTAACTACCATAAAATTAATTTGTACTACTTTAATGTCAGCAAAGCCCTCCAATCTTAACTTAAGCATAGTCTACTATAAGTTGTACTACTTTAATTACCACTTACTACAAAATTGCCTTCGATTACATATTTGAGCAACCTTATAGAAATATTTCAAAAGAAACATGATGGGTCTAAAGGAAAAATTCTTTGTCACCTAGTTAAAATATAACTTCTTAAGGCTTGAGTCCAAAGCATTGTATCTTTTTTATGTCTCTCTTTAAATACCTTCTTCGCTGACTTATATCATAGAGAAAATATATAAAACATTCTTATGGATAGAGACAGAGAAAAAGTCAAGATTTACACTAATTAAATAGGATATTGTATGCTTGTCTATGAGATGTAGTGTCATGGGTATTAGAAAAATATGATCCTTTAATAGAGCTCTCAATGCTCAATTGGGATGAATGCTCATGGAAAACAATAAAGATTGGGGAAATTTTATGAAAGCTAAGTATCTTCAAAACAAGGAAACTGACTCCTTTCTATATGAATACTCTTCTACCTTAGGATCCCCTCTTTGGAACAACATCCTTAAAACCAAAAATATTTTCAGGAAAAGAAACAAAAAAACCATTGGAAATGATAATAGAACTATTTTTTTGGAGGACATTTGGGATCAAAACAACTCTTTAGGGGATAATAGTAACCCCAATAAGATGAAAATGTTTCTTATAAGAACTAATAGTACCCAAGTGAGAAGTTATATTATTTGGGAAAATGAAAAGGCTAATCAGAAAGATTTTGTTAAATAGCTACAAGATTTGGCTAATTTGTAGCCTAAGGCTAGCAATACTCTCTAGAAATAATTAGCAACCCTAATTACGCTTCTCCCAAATTGTTGTCTTTTCTCACAATCTTGTGAGGATATTTAGATTTGAAAAAATAACTCCTCGGGTCATTTATCTCTCAAATCTACCTATGTCTCCCTTGAAATAGAGGACACCAAAAACCACCTTTGGAAGTAGGTTTGGATTTCAAATCTTATCCTGAAGGTTAACTACTTCTGGTGGATTACAGCTCATGAAAAGGCCTAAGTAACTATTGCTAATTTGAATAAGAGATGGTTCTCCTTAGTAAATATGTGTGTTATTTGATACAAATATTTTGAAAGTAGTGCCCATATTTTTCTGCAGTCTTCCTATGTTAAGGAGGTGTGAAATATTGTCCTTGAGGCTATTAATGTAGATTAGTTTATGAAAACATTGATTGATCTATTTAAAAAATAATGAAACTTTATCCCTTTTTCTAACCCCATCCTAAAAAAACTATGGTATCACATCCCCCTATTCTCATATGAAATATCTATAAAGAACAAAATAACAAAATATCTAGAGACAAAGCTATTGTTATATGGATCCTAATCAGACTCAAAGGTTATTTTTCCTCTTTTATTAGTGCAGTTTTACCATAGTTCTTACTATGGGGGTTTTGGTTATGTGCCCCCAAGATGGGGTTAAGGGTAAATTCCCCTTGCGGGGTCCTTAGGCAGTGCCCCAAGCGCACTCACTATCATGATACAAGACATGGTTGAAGGTAAGTGGACCACAAAGCCAAAAATTATTTTATTATTGTAAAATGCATTAAGAGTTAGTTTTCGTTATTATCCATCATATTATAAACCTAATTTGTATCCCACACGAGTCTTGTTTAAATGGCCTCAGGTTAGGGATTACATATACATTTTTGTGCCTTATAGAATAGGATTGAGTTGCAAGAGATTGCAGATTGTAATCAGGCTGATTTACATGAAGATAATATTGGAATCTCTATTGGGTGGGTGTAGCCCAGGATTTGGGAGAATGAAGTTAAATCTCCATGCCATTTATTTAATTGTTGTATTATCTATATTTCTATGTAACTGTTAGATTTTTCCTTTTAATCCTAACAAGTGGTATCAGTGTGAGTTTTTTTTAGTTATTCTCTATAGGAAGGTCTCATGGTTGAATGGGAGTAATGATAGATGAGGGTAAGTTGTAGATTGATAAGTTTAATGTGCAAAACTTTCAGTTATAGAAAATACAAATGGAGGATTATATATATCAAAAGGATTTATTTTGGCCATTGGGAGGAAAATCCAAGCAACTGACATGAATGTATAATGAAAATTTGGACATTTTGGAAAGGAAGGCACTTGGGAGTATGTGTTTATGCTTGGCACAATCCTCAGCATTTAATATTACACAAGAAAAGATAACTGAAGGTTTGATGGAAACCCTATAAAACTTGTATGAAAAGCCTTTTGCTTTGACTAAGGTATTTCTCATGAAGCATTTATTTAATTTGAAGATGGTAGAATGTGGGTTTATTACTAATCATTTAAATAAGTTTAATATAGTTACTATTTAATTATCTTCTATTAATGTCAATTTTGATGAATAACTTAGGCCTCTTTTGATTATGTGTTGTTTTCCTTAAAGTTGTAATGGTTGTTAGTATTTTTGTTTCTGGTTCAAATACCCTAAAATTTAAGGATGTTGTTGGTATTATTGTGAGTGAAGAAATGGGTTTATAGGCATAAAGAGGAGGATGGAGGTAAGAAAATATTTAAATTCAGGTTAGTTGTAAAGGGATTTTCAAAGCAAAAGGGCATTGATTTTTATGTGATTTTTTCTCAAGTTGCTAAAATGTCTTCTATTTGTATTGTTTTAAGTATTGTGTGTACTGAAGATTTGCATCTGGAACAACTTTATGTTGAAATTTTTTTTATTCTTGGTGATTATGAATAATAAATATATGGGGAACAACCATAGGGATTTAATGTCAAAGGTAAGGAGAACTTAGTGTGTAGATTGAAGAAAAGTTTATAAGGTTTGAAGCAAGCACCTTGACAATGATATATTAAATTTGATAGTTTTATGATTGAACATGGTTATATTAAATGTCATTAAAATCATTGTGTTTACTGTAATAGGTTAGATGATGATAGCTACATTATTTTATTTCTATATGTTGATGATATGTTTGTAGCAGGGTCCAACATTGATCACATTCAAGGGTTAAAAGAACAATTAGAAAATTCTATAGCTATGAAGGATTTGGGAACAAAAAAAATCCTTGGTATGAAAATTTATAGAAGTAGGAAGAACATAAAATTGACTCTATCTCAGGCTGATTATGTTGAGAATGTATTTCATAGATTTCATATGGACAATTCAAAATCTCTAAGCAGATCTTTTCCTAGTCATTTGAAATTTACTAAGGAGATGTTTCCAAGGACACGAGGAGAAATATAAAATGTCTAAGGTATGATATGCTTCAACTAGAGGTAGTGTTATGTATGTCATGGTATGCACTAGAATAGATATTTTACATATTATAGCAGTTGCTATCATGTATATGAGTCATCTTGGAATTGATCATTGGAATGCAATAAAATGGATTCTCAGATATTTGAGAGGTACATCTAGAAAATATTTACATTTTAGAGGATCCAATAAGTATTTACAAGGCCATGTTGACCTAGATTTGGTAGAGGATTTAGATACCAGTTGTAGTACTATAGGGTATATATTTACTATTGGTTGGACAATAGTGAGCTTGAATTATCGCTTATAGAAGGTGAATGTGTTATCTACTACAAAGGTAGAGTATGTTGCTTCTACAAAAGTACGTAAGGAAATGATATGGCTTCATTTTTTTATGACAAAATTGGGACTCTCAAAAATTCAAATTTATTTGTTTATAGATAGCTAGAGTGCCATTCATCTTGCAAATAATTGTGACTTACATTCGATGACCAAACACATATAGTTTAGGTATCACTTAATTAAGTCAGTTTTGGATGATGGACAACTAAAGATGGAAAAGATACATATAGATGAAAATCTAGCGAATGTATTTACAAAGGAAGTGCCAAGGGAGAAGCTGAACTCCTCCTCAGCTTCAGTTGGTCTTAATTCCATTGGGAGCTATAAGGTTAGCGGTGTTATGATTAGTTCCCAAGTGGGAGGTTATTTTTGTCAAGTCCTATCAGTCTCCAAGTGGATGATTTTTGTTATATGGAGCCTAATTAGACTTGAAGGTTATTTTTCCCCACTCTTATTGGTGTGGTTTCCCACATGTATTTTTACAAGGATTGTGAATGTAGGGACAGTGTACTTGAGGCTATTAATATGGATTTATTTATGAAAAATGTGATGGATCTATTTAAAAAAGAATAAAATTTTAGCCCTTTTTTCTCACCCCATCCTTAAGAATCTATGGGCTCGCATCCCCCTTTCTCATATAGAATATCAGGAAAGAATAAAATAATACAATCTTCAAAGAAAAAGTTCTTGTTTTATGGAGCCTAAACAGACTTAGAGGTTATTATTCCCCACTTTTATCAGCGCAGTTTCCCCCTTGTTTTTCTACACGGTTTTGGGGCTAGTGCTTATAAGATGGGGTCAAGGTGAAAATTCTCCTTGCAAGGTCCTGGGGTAGTTCTCCAAGTGTGCTCCTTGTCACAATACAATTTAGGGTCAAGGGGAAAAACCCCACGAAGCCAAAAATTATTTTTATTATTATAAATGGTGTCATGAGTTTATTTCCTTTATTAATTGACATATTCTAATCCTAATTTTTAAGTGACATGAGTCTTTTTAAAAGGGTCTGGGCTTAGGGATTTAATAAATGTTTTTGTAGCTTCTTGTAGCAAGGTTGAGTTTTAAGTGATGGCATATTGTAATTAGGGTGATTTACTATAATATAATATCAGACTCTCTGTTTGGTGGATGTAGCCAAAGATTTGGGTGAACCACGTTAAATATTCAATCTGTCTTTTGTGTCTTTTATTTCTTGTTTGTATTATTTATATTTGCATGTAACTGTTAGATTTTTCCTTTTAATCCTAACTAAATCTAGGACTAGTAGCAACATGTTTCAAATCATTAAACAAAAATTCAACTAAAATATCAAGGTGGATTCCTTTGGTAAGGGAAAAGTTAGTCCTACTCTCTAGGAGGCTAGAGTTAAAAATATCTAGGGATTGTATTAGACTTTCAAAAACTATCAATTGGGATATTATTCTGAGGATAAAATATAATAAGTCGATTCCTCCGCTAGCTAACTGGGTTAAATTTAATATTTATGGGTATTCTAAAGGGAACCCTAACCAATATCTTCTCTATTGGAGGAATTATTAGGAATTTGTGCAGGGTGTTCTCATTGAAAGTTTCTACAAAAATTTAGGTGTTGGCTCAAATAACAGAGTGGTGGCCATTTCTTTTTGGCAAAAGATTAAAAGAATGAAGCATCTAAACTTGGATTGTGTCATTCTTGAAAGTGACCCAAAGATCATAATTGACTACTTGAATTAATATGTTGGGTTCCCTTCATCCTTATTATCAATCTTGCAGGACTATAGAAGAATTCTGGTCACCTTCAATCATGTGGAAATTCATCATTCCTTAAGGGAAGGTAACTGTGGGGCAGATTTTACAGTGAATATGGGCCTTAATCACTTTAAATGAATTTTTATGAAGTATTTCTAGTATCCAAATAAATTGAAATTATAAATACTAGCTAAAGAAAAAGGAAATTTCCCTAATAAAATACATGATGAAATTAATATATCTTATTATTTTATCAAGCCTATATATCCTAAGATGGGTACTTAGGAAAATTTCATGTTATTTCATTCCGATGATGATGACATCAATTAATCTTTATATCCTTAATATGTATCTTAACAATGGTATTAAGTTTTCAAATTCGGGGATGGCAGGTACTAAATTTTTGAGATGGGATCTTCATAGGCTCTATTTTATGAAATATTATTTATCAATTTTTTCTTATATCTAGACCCATTTAATTTTTAATGGGTACCCATGTCAAGATGACAACTTTCTTCTTAATGTTGATGCTAGGTGGATCCAATTTGGCTTTCTATAAAGTTTTATACAAGAGATCACTTTAATAAAAAAATTTAAATATTATGTGTGGGAAATCTTATTGGGGCAATGTTTTAAATGTTTTTCAAGAAGAAAATCTCAAATCACCTATCAAAAAAAATTCTACCAAATTATCATGAAGATTTTAAGAAATTCTTACATTTATGCAAGGTATGATTATAATTATTGCAGATTTTCACAATTTCATTTTGTTGAAATATTGTTGAGAATGTCAGAGTTTGGTACTTCGGTGTGATGACACTAACATTTTTTCATTGATGTTTACATGCTTTTTTTTTAGATATTTGTGAATTATAAAGTATTTTAGTAGTTGATATTCTATGTTGAAGATCTTGAGCTACGATAGTTCAGTAGTGTCTATAGATGGTCTACAGAGGTTCAGAGAAGTTTGAATGACAGTTTGAGTGAGGTATGATCGAGTTGCTAGTTGCTGCTATTACAATATTCCTATGCATAGTAGATGAGTATTTGTACTTGTGCGTCTTGGATTTGATATTTCATAGGTTACAAAGCTGGTGGTTAAATTTTCCATTATCATTGTTTTGACAACTAGTGTTCTTCACTATTAAGAGTATGGTAAGTTATCTTTTGTTTTGATAGAGTTCAGTATTTTAGTTTTCTTTCTTATCAAAGATGAATATGAGATTATAGGAATGTTTTGGATGATATTTATGATTCTTGTTGGTGTTTTTATATCATTTGTGTTAGGACTGCAAAAAATTATTTTCATGGTACTCGATCCTACCTATTTTTTGTTGTAACCAAGCCATGTTCTTAATCCCTAATTACCTTTTGGTCCAACCCTTAGTTCCTTTTTTTTCAAAACCCTAAGTCTCTCATGCCTTCTTATTTTCTTGCATTACCTTTTTGGGAGCCACTTAAGTCATTTTAACCCATGTTTCTTGATTCGTCATGTGGGGTGTCATTTCCTTCTAAGTCCTAACTTCTAGCAAGGCCTATGCATTAATTTTTCCTAAGTCTAAAGTCCCCATGGCATATTTTTATTACAAAGTGTTGAGAAGATCTGTTTCAATCCAATGGAAAGTGTAATTCTTTGATCAAAAGTTGCAGGGAGAATAACCACCAAGGAATCGAGTCTAAATGCCAAGTGTCCATCCTGAGATTGTGTAGCTCACATTTTCAAGGATAAAGGAAGATAAAGTGAGGTCAAATCAAAGTTGATCCAATGGTGGGTACAATCCCATGAATGAAAGATCCAAGGAGGTTATTCATCAAGGCATCAAGCCTATGCAACATGTGGCTGGTGGTAGGACCTGGCTGGACGAAATGAAAGATAAAGGTGGGAAATATTTTTTTTTATAAGATGGTTTGCATGGGGCCTTTATAAAAAGATACACTATTATTTATTCATCACGGGATCATGCCTAATTGACACGTAGCTAGTTTGCGATTGTGGGACTGGGACTTTAAAAGATTTAAGGGTAGATCATATTAAAGTTAATCTAATCATAGGTGACATTCCTTGATCCATAGATGTGCTGAGGATATTCATTAGGGAATCATACTTAAGTTCAACACAAGTCCAGATTGATGAGGAAAAGTCAAGTAGGACCAAAAATGCTATGGGGAGCTTCCATGTCTCTTGGGCTTACTCGCTCGCGCATGTATTAAAGGTTTAAAATATGACCGTATTTTACAATGAATTTATGGTTTGATGTCAGCCATTAATAGAGTTTCCATGCCAGGGCTGACTGTTGAGGTATATATTTTAAATATTTAAATGTTTTGAGATAATTTTTGGCTATGGTGGTGATCTTTCAGGTTGCAGAAAAGTATGTAGGAGGATCTAATTTTTTTGCTCACATTTATGCAGTCATGGGATGTTGAAGGGATATAATTTTCATCACTATGACTTCATAAATGTTGAGAGGATATGAGTTGGGTTTCTAATCAAATTTGTATATATTTTTTAACCCTTAGTTTGTTCCTTGTCTTTTATGCCTTAATATTGAATCTGTTCCCAAGTCTTGGTGGTTGAAAAGATAAAATCTTGTTTTGATCTTTTGGAGAAAGATTAGTTAGTTGGTGGAGAAAGGAAGGATTGAAGAAAATTATATTTCATAGAAGGACAAGTGTCAAATGCATATGAATTTCTAGGGTTTCCTTCTTCTATAAGTTCCTTTCTTTTCTCTGTTGTAATGGTTGTTAATCCTTTGTTCTAAGGGAAGGTTCCAAGTGTGGTTCTTTTGTAAAATATTCTTCCATTTTCTTTGCATAAGGGGGTTGTTGATCTCTTTCTAGTTTCAAAGGATAGCATATGTTGTAATAGTTAGTTTTGTTAATATATATTTTAGTTTTGTTGTACTGTTATCAAGTTGTCTCAATTTTGCATTCCAAATCATATAGATTAAGGCATTAAGGGTGGTTTTGTTTTGTCCATTGTTGAACAGATATAGAGTCATTTAGAGGATGAATGTGATCTAGAATTTGTTTCAAATATGTATGAGTTTGGGGTATTAAGGATATTGCAAAGTTGTCTTTCAGTGTTATGTTGATTAATGTATTGTCTATTCCTGGGTCTCTTCCAACGGGGGGGGTTTTAAATACTTTAAATGGGTAGTTTCATGTTTAAACACACTAGTGGATCCACAAGTAGAACTTGATTGATAGGGTATGTTTGATGTAAGGCATTAGACATATTAGAATATGTTGGTTTCTTTATTCATAATATTTCTTTTGAAAATGTTATGTTTGAATTTGTTACCCATTGGATAAGGCACTGGTCTATGAGGGATATGGGGTAGTTTTAGGGATCCATCAGTCAAAAAAATTAAAGGAAATATTTTCCCTTCATGTTTATAAGAAGTTAGAATAGGTCTAGTTTTAAAACATACTATATGCAAGTGGGATAATGCATAAGATTCAGTAAACACTAAGGTATTTGTTACCTATAGGTTTAAAAGCTATTCAATAATTATATATTTGCAAGTTATTTGTATTTCAAAAGGATTCAAGTGTGTGTAGATTAGGTATACCTTCTTGAGTGATGTGGACCTTGAAGTGTTGAAGATTTTTTGAACCTTTTTGAACATTGTTTGTTTTTCATGTTGAATTAGTGTTTGGGCATATAGAGGAATATATCTCACCTGCATGTATAAAGGGATCATCAAGAAAAAGAACCAACAAAATGGAGAATCAACTAGGAATATAAAACCAAAAGGTCTTATAGACCTTATTAGGGAGACTCTAGGATGAATAAGTTAAATAAAATTTTCATATGGAGTTAGCCTGTCTGAGTCATCATCAACATACAGAATCAGTTGGGGATAAGAGAACTTTGTTCTCTATTTAATCAAAATCAATCCTAGAGTCATATGTTTGTTATAGAGTCTCATTTTACAAAGAAGCGTTCCTTTTACTTATAAAGTGAGTCAGGGTTTGTTTTTTCTATCATTGCAAGAGTGTCTAAGAGTTCAAGTTCCTAAAAGATATACATATATTATCTCAAAAGTGGTGAGTGATGACTCTGAGTTCTTTGATTGTACTAGTGTGAATGGTTGGAGAAAGACAAAAAGAAAGGTGGACTTGCAGTGATGAAGAAGCAGATGTTTGGGCTCCTATGACTGAGAGCATAGTTAAAGGAGGAATCTATATGAGACCCAATTAGTTTGGTGTGTTGTGAGTTTTATGGTTTTAAAGAAGGTCACAATGGGGTGAAGAGATCTTAGTTGATTAGAACTTGTCCTTTGGAAAGAGGTATTGACTATACCAAATTTTTTTAAAGTTGATTTGGAGGTGACTTTAGATCAATAGTTTTTGCAGCTACTACTATACATCTAGGTATTTTAGTTTCAAGGTTATAAAGTGTTTCCTTATTAAGTGATTTAACCACTAAGACAATAAAGAAGGGGTGGATAGAGGTTTACATGCTTCAAGGATAGAATTACATTTTACAAAATCAAGTGGAAGTATGTAGTAGTTAAAGAAATTGGGGAAATAGAGGTTAGATATTTTTCTGCTATGTCCAGATCTTAAGTAGCTTTACCAGATCTTGAAGAGCTTCTTGAAGACATAAAAATGTTAAAATGTGAGATCCATCAATAGATTAGTTTGTCACTATAAAATATAATGAAAAGAATGGTGGGAGAACATGCACTTCTTTTCTAGAAGAGGTTTTTTGTTCCACTGAAGGAGCTTCTTGTTCCTTTCAGTCCTCGGGAGTTAGTTTGGGTTAATTTATATTTGGAACTTTTTTTTCTTGATTTAGTTTATTAATCAGTCTCCATGAGGAAACATGGTATTGAGTATGCTAGGAAGTGGATAAAAAATAACTAAGATCCTAAATTTGAGGTTACACATGAGGTTGTTCCTAGTGATGATGATATAGAGAATGATAGAAACCAGTATGATGGAGATGTGTCTAGTGTGGGTGATCTCTCTTGTAATCATGAAAGTGATGATCCTTCTTGGTATGAGGCAGCGGATATGTGTATTCAGAAAGAACATAGTGATTGGATAAATGAAAATGCTTCTTATGATTGCATATCAGTGGGTGGTGAGAGTGATGATAATGGTTCACTTTTTAGTGAACAACTTTCTGAGTTCCTGACTTGTGAATATTTGAGATATTCATGTAGGGATAGCTCTAAGTTTTCACACCCAACACACATTGAGTTTGAATAAGAGTATGTATCAGATGATCAAGATGTTGACATGTTTTTGTCTGATTCCCCTTGTGTTGTTGTGTTATACGGATACAATAAGAATGAATATGATATATCAGATGATGAAAGAATCTGTGTATTTCCATATTCAAAGGATGAAGATGTTGTTGGTGTATTTTTTAAGTACTGATTGGGATAATTATGTGGGTTATGAATCTATTTAACATTCTAAATCATTCATTGAACCATTCTAGGATGGTATTTCAGTTACTCTAAGTATGCAGATACATGGTGAGTATGTGGATAAGTGTTATCCCTCCAAAAGACATGATGATGGTTTGCATAAGGTTGATAATATGCAAGCAAGTTCTTTAGGGAACTCTAATATATGTATCCAAAGTAGTGACAAAATAAAATTTGATGAATCCAACTATGTGATGGGGAATGATTATAATTTTTAATAGTTGGAGGATGTTTTTTTACAAATGTGACAATGCAAGTAAAGATGGAAAGTGGTCTAAGGGTCCTGAATTTTTCAGTGGCCATGATTGGCACTGGTCACATGATGATTATGATTATCAAATATTGAATGAGGGTAGAGATACTAACAATTTTTGGTGTAGCCTATTGGAAGATATCAACATATCAAATCATGTAGATGACAACTACATTTCTATCTTGTTTCTAGAGCAGTGAGCAGAAAATTTTGTTTTTGACAGAGATAAGATGAATCAAATTGTTTTTGATGTCTTTGGGCCATCAAGCCTTGTTTGACTCCTTCAAATCATGGTAATAAAGAGGCAGAGATAATTTGACTCTCCAAGATAATAATAATAATAATAATAATAATAATAATAATAATAATAATAAAGTTAGTGTTTAACAAATTATTGTTTTCTACTGATATATTAATTACTTTTATAACTTTATTATTAATATTTAAAAAAAAGTTATACTGTATTCTAATCCTTAATCAAATAGTAGACATAACAAATATTAAATCAATTATCTATTGAATTCATTCATTACCACATGATTAAATATTAAGATTAACATTAATATAATAGTAAAAATAACTTAATAATAAAAATAATAAGGTGGCATCATCGTTCAAAGCCTTAGAATATTATTATTATTATTATTATTAATTATTATTATTATTATTATTATTAAGTTGATTAGATTCGAACCCAAGACCTCGCAATTAAAAGGCTCCCAACTTACCACTATATTGTAGGCTTATGCCTTGTATATACAATGATATTATTATAAGATAAAGAAACATATTAAATATATTAAATTAAAATACTATTAGTGTATGCTATATGTTCATTTTGAATTATAACAATATCAACTAAATTGTATATTATAGTATATTATATTATCTATAATAGAATATTATTTAAAATAAACATGTATGAAAAAATTAAATATATGGATATTTCATGGCATAGTTTATATATATTATAGTTAAGAGATGTATTGTAATAAAAATTTGATTTTTTTTATTTGTAGGAAATATAGTTATTTTAGGATGGAGCAAGAGGAGTGACAAAAGAGCAGAAAAGAAATGTGGGGCAGCAGAGCCCTAATAGACACAGTGTTGCATGCGTATCCTTTTGGCAGGCATGGGGGCCATTCGCCCCCAATGGGTATTCAGAAATGATAAATGGAAAGATATGGCCTCAACTCTGGGTTAGCACAATGTTAATTTCTTCTAGTCCTCTTAAAACTATTTCAAAATCTTTTATTACTATAGGTTTAATGTAGAAACCCGTCCTCAAATGGGTTTTCAAAGGAGTAAAATGGGTTGATTTTTCTTCATGACCCTTTCTAAATCAGCCCAAGAGTATGACATCTAGGGAATCTAGGAATGGGTCAATCTAAAATTGGGTGTTAAGATTTCCACAATGATTACCGCAAGGAAGCTCAATGAAAAACCTCAATCTTATGCAGTTAGGGCTGCCTTAGAATCATAAAATTTCCCATGGAAATAGGAATGAGCAAGTACACACTAGGGATTTTACAAAAAATAATTCCTAGGCATTGGTTGATAATGGGGAAGCTTTGCAAAAAATGAATTAAGGTATTGATTATTTAAAACATTAATGATGGCCAATCACATGCATCCATACTTATGTTGTTGCCGACAATTGGAGGGGGCATGATATGGAGACTCTAGGGGTTCTAATACATGTTTTGGGATATTCGATTGCATTATCAAAGTACATAAGAATATTCATGCGCACTTATATGGAATCATGTTCTTTCATTTTTTATCTATTCATACTACTATTGTTCTGTTTGATACAATTGAAGCTAGATAGAAGGCATTATAATGCAAATTTTTTTTAATCTGGGTAAAAATGTCATTAATGTAGATCTCCTTGGATACCTCTTTTTTAAACTAAATATTGTCCATGTATGGGTTCTCCACATTGGTTTTGTTTACCCAATCTACTTTACAATTTCCATGAATTTAGTGTGATCAAAGCCATTCGGAACTCTTTTTGGACTTTGGTCTCACTTGATTCAACTATGGTTTAAGGTCACCTTTTAATGAGGTTCTGTGTAAGGATCTCGAACTCGACAATTATTCCTCTTTCCTGTAAAATTGAGTTCCCTTTTGGAATGTGGAAGAAAGAGATTAAAAAGGCTCCCCATGCTCCCCAAGATGCTCCAATTATAATTGATACATATTTTTTTACCTCTTAGCAAAATTTCCTAGCTCTACTAAGATTCCACTCATATCTGATAACAATCCGTCAATTTAACATACCTCTATCTTCAACCATTCATCTGATCGAGACAAGGTCTCACCCAATCCCCTTCCTTAAACATATCTTAATATGGTTTCACCTAGATCCTTGTCGCTCTCATCTATTTTATTATCCCCATTACATTCCTCTACTGTTGTAATAAAGAGACCTGCTCTTTCTCATTTGATTTTCATCCTCCTTATACTTATTCACTTGAGACTTCATCTAGGGTTGATATTGGGAAGAAAGTTCTTAGTGTATCACTATATCCTTTCCCTTACCCTAGCATTAGTATCTCAGTTAGGGTTAGTCTCACCTAGGAACATGAAAGCTGATAATAACCTATTGATAAAAAATGATTCTTGTCTTAATTCAAAAGGGAAAGATATCATTGCTCAAGCCAATACAATCTTATCAGAGGAAATTAAAGATTTAGATATTGAAAGTCTTGATGGTAGCCTATCATGGTTGCAATGTAATAGTGAGATCCCATTATCTACCAATCCATATGATCTTCTATCTCCTAATAGATATTTAGAATTGTACAAGGTGGATATTGGTCTTGCCTCACCCTCAAAACTTATCTCTTTAACAGGATCTCTTCTTGTCACACCCATCCTTCAATCTTACTCATTAAAGAAATCATCTTCATCATTGGGGAAATGTAGGGGATGCAAAAAAATTATTATAATAGAAAACAAGAAATTGATGTCGGTATACAATCTACATTACTCCCTTCCACACGAGTCTTGAGAAAAAGAAGAAGAAACCTTATTTCATTCCTCCATTGATCAGAGCTTTGATTACAAAGAGGAACTTATAGTTTGACTATAGTACTTAGGGAATAGTGCTCTCAAAAAAGGCTCATAAGATGAGGGGAATAAATTCTTCCCCTCACGAAAAATGAGGATATTTTCATGGAATGTTAAGGGCTTGAATGCCCCTAACAAAAAATGCATTATCTAGCACTAGTTGAATAATGACAACTTTGGCATAGATATGCTTCAGAAAACTCAGATCTCAGATTAGGTTGCATCATAGTTCTTCTCTTCTTGAAAATCATGTAATTCCATCAAATCATCCTCTAAAGAATCTTTTAGAGGTCTTTCTGTCCTCTTAGATGATAAATTTTTTTCCTTACAATCTATCTCTTTGGCTAAAAATTGAATGAGCTTGCTAAGGTAAATAGCTGTTGAACTGAACTCCGGTTCAGGTTGTTTAATGTGTATATGGCTCATCAAAAATAACATACAAATCTAGATTATGGATTCTACTGGGTGAATTAACTACTATCCTCAATGAGTAGTTGGTAGTTTTGGGAGGGAATTTTAATGCTATCTTGAATGATATTGAGAAAATGGGGTATTATTCCTTCCAAGAAATTTCAATGATAGACTTTAATCAATTCATTACTGATAATAAGTTGATGGATACATTCCCCAAACTGAGTAGGCTCACATGGACAAATAAAAGATCTATTTTTTTTATCGAATTTCTGAATGGATTGAACATTTTTGACTATTTGACCATTGGCTTACTATCAGTAATGAATTCTACTCATCAATCCTTCTCTTCTCCGGCTCAGACCACTTCCCAATTTTATTGGATGTTGTGGAAGTTAGATCTCATCAGAGAGGCTCGTTTAAGTTTGAAATAAGTTTGTTCAAAGACATATTTCCTTCCTTTGTTAAACCTTTTCTGAAAATTTTCCCTTTCTTTGATGGTTCCTGGTTATTTCAGCTTGCTTAGCCAGTGTAATATATGAAATCCAAAATAATTAAATGAAACTCAACCCATTTAAAACACATATTTCAGGAAAATGATCACTTTGAGATGGAACTGGTTAATTTAAAGAAGATAATTGACCATGGTATGCACAAACAATCTTTCCTGAGGGAAAAAAAATATAAAAGTGTTTCTTAATGGAGTCCTTCTAAGGGAAGAAGTATAGTGGAAAAAAATATCCCCTGATCTATGACTCACTGATGGTGACATGATTACAAATTTTATTCATGCTTCGACAAAGATGAGAAGGTTAAAAAAAATCAATAGTATATAGGATTCTTCTAGTTTATTTGAGGATGAAGATGACATTGGAAAGGAAGTAGTCTCATTTTTTCCAAAACCTTCTCCCTTAGGAAGATATTGATCCAAAAGATTATATTCTAGATGTTATCCCTTGATATGTCTCTGCCTCTTATAACCTATTATTGATGGGCCCTTTCACATCGAAAGATCTGAAAGCTCCAATCTTTTGTATCGTCCCAAATAAGGCTCTAGAGCTTGATCGTTTTCACTATGTTTTTCTTAAAAAAAAAACTTGGAATTCACTCGATAGGATATTATCTTGGACCTTGTGGAGGCTAGGATAAACATAACTATGTTGAGGGAGTTAAAAAAACACCTAGATTTGTTTCATTCCAAAGACTAATAACCCTAGATCTTTTGCAGATTTCAGAGCTATATCATTATGTCACTCATTATATAAAGTATTTCCCAAAGGTATTTCTTTAAGATTTTTCAAGGTCATTCTAAAGATAATGTCTAAGGAGCAAGTGAGATTTGCGTTAGGCCATGAAACTCCAGAGGCTACTATCCTTGCACATGAAATTTTGTACTCCGTCTCTATGGAAAAGAAATCCCTTGTTATCCTTATGTTTGATATGATGAAGACGTATGATCAAACTAATTGGAAATAGTTTACAACCTTTGTAAATAGTTTCTACTATTACCCTTTGATTCCGCAATGATTGTTTCATTTTTGGGGTTTCTCACTGGCATCCTTTCCCTGCAAATATTTTGGGATTTCTTTTTTTAAGGGATCTGAAAATCACAATTTCAAGGAAAAGATTATTTTTACCATATCCAATAGAATCTTATCTTTGAAACATAAATGATTAACCCTACTTGGTAAAATCATTATGATCAAATTACTCTTAAACGCAATTCCTATCAACCTCATGTCAGTTCTTAACATGCCTAAAAGGTCCATTCTGTAATTTAAATCTATTTTAAGGGATTTCGTGTGGGCTAATAATGTAAATCAGAAAAAGAATACGCCTCTCTTGGTGTGGAAAAAAGTTTGTCAACCCAAAGAACAAAGGGGGATTGGAATTTTTGAATTGATCCCTCAAAACAAAGCCTTTGGGGAAAAATTATTATGGAAGCTATACCACAATGCACACACAAAGTGGGTACGGCTTACTTGTTCCAAATACTAGGTTTCCTAGTCAAGGGAGCTACATTTCTTAAGGGTTCTAAGGTTTGGGACTTCATCTTCTCATGTAGGGATATAATACTACCATCCCTTTCTTGACTTATACATGATCACACTCAATCACAATTTTGGGAGGAATCCTGGAATGGCTTACCTCCCCTATCCCAAGCTAGGGACTGGTCCCTACCCTTTAGAATAAATTTATTAACAGAACACTTGTCTACACTCCTAAGGAAGATGAACCTATTTGGACTCAATCACGATCCATTCAATATACTGTAAGATATGGTTAAGAGTCCAAATTTTTATTAGAGTGAACTGATTGGGGGCCTTCTAGATTACTCTGAGGGGCAACCTGTCCCCCTAAATCTAGTTCTTTTAGATGGATTTACATCTAAGATAGAGTTAGGTTACTAGTATGAGATTAGATAGACTTGGAATCACTATTGTTTTCATCAGATCGTCTATTTCTATATTGTCCTTTCTCCATGTATTGCTGGTATTAGATCTTGTTCAAATTTGGATGGTCCTCAATGGCGGGCCCTAAATTTTTATCCTTTCTCATTAGATGACCATGTCTTTATAGATCTTCAGTATATTCTTCTTTATGGGACATAAACCCATCCATCATTATCTGGAACATTTGTCTCAAATGAAACACCATGATATTTAGGAAGAAGGTTTCAACACTACCCAAAGTTATGAATAGATTTGAACAATCTAGCTGAGAGGTAGTTATGTCTCATGTGTGTGAAATTATCTAACACTTAAAGACCTTCACACTTTGAGATATCAATATAAAAAAGGTTGGCCTTTATTGAACAACATCCCATCTCATGAGTCTAGGGGAAATAATGATAAATCCAATACCTGTGAACAAGCAATCTAGTCTCCTCTCCCGGGGTCTGTACAAGTTGAAGCTTCATGGTGCCTCTAGGGGAAATCATATGGAATCTGGTGCCGGTGTTGTCATTCATGATTGCACTGGTTTAATCATAAAGGAAGCTTGTGGGAATCTTCCACCTAGCACTAATAATGTGGCTAGAATTGGCACTCTCAGCTTAGGTATTTCCTCAAATTTGACCTTAAACATTAAGAAGTTCTTTATTAAGGGTGACTCCATGGTCATCAATTTTTAACAAAAAAATCATTTCTGGAAGCTCAAATATCATTTGCATAAACTTTTAGTATAACTCCAAGCCCTTTTCAAAATATGAGATAAAACACTACTTTAGGTAAATAAACAAAATTGTGTATTTTCTTGCAAGTAAATTCATTGACAACAAGGGCTGCATAGGCGCAGCTGGAGTCCCTGCCTAGGATTTGAAGTAGTTGCACAGTGATGCTGTGAAATGTTTTGTGCTCTCCCAGACACATTTGAAAACTCTGTAAATTCTAGGATTTAAATGATTATATTGTAAATTCTAGGATCCAAATGATGATATTGCCATGGAATTTCATAACATATTGATCGTATTTTGTGCACATTTTTTTAAAGAAAACTCACTCTTTTTCAAAGAAATGTGCACTAGTAGTGATACAGCTCTCTCATTCTGAATTTTGCAGAATACATCCGGATTTGCACTTGGAACTTTAAGGAAACAAAGGAACTACAACCATAAAAAGTGCAAACCTAAGCAAACCTGTATCATCCATAACTACAGGAGCATGGAAAAGCCTCAAAAAAATACTCTGAGCCAATCTTTCTGCAATATGTTTATGTTACTCAAATTCTTATTACATACCATCAAATGTGCCCGCCTTCCTGCTCTGTAAATCAACAGAATACCTATTACCGTCATTGGTACCTAGAAAGCCAAAAGGGCATGAACTTATCATAGTAAATATACATGTCTTTGAATTAAAAAATTGTATTAACTTTCTGCTGAAAATTTGGTAGAATCAACTGTCTTGTCTACAGATTAAACATGGATAGGTGAAAATGAAGCATATGTTGGTACAAAGTGGATATATAATTCTCAATGTGAAGCTGGTAGATTTACCCAAAAATCTCTTACTTTAATGAGAGAAATTTTCAAAGAAATCCCATCGAGAAAAAATAAGATCAGTCCAGAGAAAAGATTGTCACCTAATGAGAGATGCTACATGATCTGACTTGAAGCTTACAAACAATCCTAACAATTCAGACATCCATTAACATAGTA
This sequence comes from Thuja plicata, assembly GCA_018584345.1. NCBI lineage: Eukaryota > Viridiplantae > Streptophyta > Pinopsida > Cupressales > Cupressaceae > Thuja > Thuja plicata. The sequence continues at coordinate 2,166,064 of MU225442.1, forward strand.
CATAAAGCAAAACTTATGACTTCTATTGTAAATTCTTACCAGCAGTTTCGGAGATTTTATTAGCATAAAACATGAGAGCGTTTATTCCTGGACTGTTCACCTTTTCATGTTTTTCCTCCCCCATGGGGCAAAATATTGGCGGAGTGGCCATGGAAAGGCAGATAAAAAAATGGGTAAAAAATTAACATGCAGAAAACTATTTAGCAAATCTTAACTTCAGGGGACAAACAGCAGGCAAAACCCTACTGCTAAGGACTCTTATCACCTTGCCTCATGTAGACGTCAAAAAGTGTCGAATCCAGAATATTCAAAAAGAAAAATTTCTTTAATGAATAAATTAAAAATGGAAACAATATTCCAATCGAAAAAACAAAATTCTTCTGGATCACCTGTTTTAATCCAATCTGCATCCAATTGAGGATACATCTTTACAAAAAAGGGTGCATCTTTACAGGAGTCCTATTCGACCAGATTAAGTTCAACTTAAGATACAAAGAATGACATAAATACAGCATTCCGTTACTGCAAAAAGTCCTGAAAGCAGTGCCTGTAGCAGATCTGATAGCTGATGCCTGTGAGCTCCTCCAAAGAAAATGTTGAACATGTGCTAGCCTTAGCTGCAGTTTCAGCAATATACACGGTTAGACAATAGAAGAATTTGTGAATCCCTCAGCAAAAAACATTATGCACACCAGTCACAGAGAAAAGGAAAGTACCAATGAAGAAATTTGTATTAATTTTTTAAAGTTCCTGCACTTTCATTACAAGTCATCAGCAGCCCTAGCCAAACACGTCAACAGGTATGTGGCAGCATCACAGTCCTTGGCAATGGAGAAATAGATAGCACAAATAATCCAAAAATAGACAGAACAGATAATCCAATGTTTTTAAGGATTTATTAACTGTCAAACCATAGCCTACACACTACACACAGCGAGTGTTTGAGAATATTTTTCTCCATTTTTGTGATGGGAAAATCTAATGTCCAATCAGGAAAAAGTGAAAAAAGGAAAGGAAATTAAATTTACTTTCTCAGACAGACCCAAATGAAACCAAACTCCAACCAAACCAAATCCAAATGAAATGAAAAGAAAAGAAATGCGACCAAATGAGTTTCAAATGCGACCGAATGAAATGTGAAACCATCAAACCTAGCATACGATTTCCTCATCATGGCTATCTCAGCAGCCACAGAAACCAGAAAATCCACAAGCCAAAAATGAACAAGATTCCTTGGAAGGGAATTCTAATGTTTATACTCAGCCTCTTTAACACATGGAGCCATATTCCAACAGCTCATAAAAGCAGAAAACTTCAAAATTAGAAGAAAGACGTATGTATGCAGAATGCGTTCTGAAAGACAAGGCAAGTGAAATATTTTCAGAATGCCACATAACCACACTTCTATCTCCTATGGGCCCTGCATGTAATCCGTAAAAACATTCCATCTGTATCATCAGGAAAACCACCTGTCTGCATGTAATTAACAGAATAGAATCTGCATCAGTGACATTTGGAGTGTTATTAGAATATTATATTTTTTTTATTGGATACAGCACGTAGGGTTCTCCTAGATACTGCAAATTAATAAGTCCGCCTAAGCTTATAACGGTCCGCCAAGATTTTCCCTGAAATTTCGATGAAGAAAAGGAAAAGGCTACAAGGGAAAATGGCAGCAGCCAATGATCCTGCCAATGAGAAAAAAGGAGTTAAAAATTTAAATATCACTTTAATATAGAATTTGCCTCAGACCATAGGTTTAAGAGATGTTACACAATTTTTAGAAGCAAACTAATGCTAGAACCGGGACCGAAAACATTAGTCTCCTGCCTTAATGGCAGGGACTAATAATCTACCACTACAACAGGTGGGAGTGGATCTTTTATCCTCCCTTCTATGATCATCTCGGTGTTCTCAATCCTTACAATTGTGGGTGGAATTGTTTAAGGGAATTTCGCTTTCAAAATATGACTTTCAATGATGAGGGTGGTTGATGGAACTCTATAAACACCTTATCATTATGGAGTAAATTATCCTCCTCATCTTAAATAATGTGGAGATGTATCTATCTTTTTGGTATTTTAACAATCTTCATAGGGTTACAATCTGAGGTTTTCTTTTTCGGGTTCATTCCTGCAGTATCTACATATTGTTTGGTTTATTCACAGCTTCATACATTATATAATTTATGTTGTTGATTGAGGGAAATGATAAAAGAGATCTTCTACTTTTTCACCAGTGTGGGATGCATAATTATGATTTAGTGTTGCTGATGCTAAAATGGAATATAATATATAATTTTATCATATGCACTGGAGGGCTATGCTAAAAGACTTTTTATTCATCTCCATCATTCAGGTTGTTAAATGATGGATATAAATGACTCCTTGTTGCACTGGTAACACATTGATTGTTTGTTTTCTACTTTCACCATTGGGGCTCCTTACCGATAAATATAAATGAACACTTGTTGTACTGGTAGCAGATTGATGTTTTCCACCCTCACCATTGCGGGATGAATTGTATCTCACATTGTCCATGTTTTTACCTCGTTTGATTCTTAATAATGGATATGTTTTGTTGCACGAGTTACATATTGTTTTTTCCATCCTCACTATTGGGGGATGAATTTTCCCACATTGTATGTCTTGCAATGATGGGGGATGGAAACGTGAACATAAATATCACTAGCAAAACATTGAGCCTCTTTCATCCTCACCATTGGAGGTTGAATTACAACACCCTGCTTGTCTAGCAATAATGGGGTGAGAAAGGAACACATGTTGATGGGAATTTGGAGGTAGATTTCTTAAATTATATGGGATTTAGGTAGAGAACTTTGAGAGTGCGTACATCCACCTGGTAAGTTGGTAACGTGCGGAGTTAAAAAAAAAAACCCTCCTTTTGGCTGCTATCCTCTGTGGGTTTTTTTTGGCTACTTGAACTCAACATTAATATTTTATTTATTCTCTACGAGGCAACTGCACACTAAAGTTAATATATGATGGGACGTATTTATTTTCGGTATTGGATGGAATTTTATCATTCCATCACATTCTGTCTGCAAACCATGGAATATAAAATTTGGTTGCCTCGACTCTAATGGGAATTTCGACACTCCTAAAGAGGTGCAGGTTGGTGGTCATTTATTTAGTTAAATCTTTTAACTCTACTTCTGGTACTGTTGACAATCGGCAAATAGAAGAACAACTCACTTCTTCTACTTCCCGTTGGAATTATTCGAGAAACTAATATTTTTTAATCCTTGTTTAAAATTTGGTCTTTGGGTAGGTTGTTATATTTTTATTTGGTTTGGGGGGTTTTTCGGGTGATTGGAAATCAGTAGTGAGTTAAAATTATGGATATATGTATTGTCTTAGGTAATGGTTGGTTTCCACAATCATCTAAAAGTGTCAAGCATTTGTATTGGACTTGGATATGGTTGTTTTTCATGTTATTGTAATTACGTCATAAGTCTTAGGTTTTGTATCAGGGGCTACAACCAGAGGTTTTCTTCCACCGGTTTTTTCCTGCCGGTACGCCTCCATGAACCGGGTTTAATGTATACTATGTTTTTGTTAATAAAATTACTATACATTTTTATCTTTGAAAATAAATAAAAAATCATTTTTAAAAATTTTTCTACAATTATTTGTGACATCCCATACTTAAAAAAATTAGTTTTGAGTCTATGTGATGTCACATCACATGGCTTTTTTTTCAAGGTGTCATAAAAGGGACAAAATAAATGAAACACCCATAGGTGTGCACTAAGTCATGTCAATTGGTGTGCTGATGTCGTATCACGTGATTTGATGTTTTTTTTTTTTAAATTTGGAATTATTTTGAAGATATTCATTAACATGACAATTTTTGTGCTCTCCTTTTTAGACTAATTGTGTTCCACTTATATTCCGAGCTTACATCTCACTCTACTACTAACTCCTCTCTGCTAATGTGACAATGGAGAGGGATAACAAGAAAGCATATTCAAATAGTTTCTAAGAAATTTCAAAGAATTTAAGCTAGTTTGATGGTTGTTATGGTGGAATAGTGTGCTACAAGCCCATGCATTCTATGTCTATGCTCAACCATCAAGGAAACCTTATCTGTTATGGTATTTTCAGGGAATTGAAGAATTGTTCCATTCCTTATGATGCCAATGTAAGAATAAAGTAGCCTGTTATGCCCCACTCACGCTGCCTATGATCTCTCACTATAAAGTCAATCCTCTAAGTGTGTACCATACGACGTTATGTCACCTAAGTGATACCTAATAAAGTGTTAATAAGATGGAATTTTCTCATCTACACGCATTCGCTTCAACCTGTTACCATATTGGTCTGTGAGTTTGATAAATCGCTTTTAAATTATGCTCCATTGAATGTCAATAGCGCATATAAAGAATCAAAATTATCTTTGGGCATGAATTATTCCAATCACAAAGTTAACATGGCAGTATACATTATTAAGAAATTGGATAAGATAGTTCAGATTCGTGAACATTTTCCAATCAGTTTTGTTACATGATGGTGCTTTTCCTGTCAACAACATTACTAGCCCAATCAGAGTCAATGTAAAATCTGAGCTCAAACTTGTCATTCTTTATGTAATATAGGTCATACTCATTAGTTCCTTTCAAATATCTCAGATTCCTTTTCACTACCATCATGTGAGTTTCTTTGGGATTAGCAGAAAATATAGCAACAATTCCAAGAACTAGGGCAATATGAGGTCTACTATATACAACATATTGGAGCTTTCCAATCATTGATCTATAGAGGGTTTGATTGACTTCTTTAGTCTCATCATCCTTTGTCAACTTTTGTCCAGTAGCCATGGGTGTACTCACTAGTTTTGACTCTTCCATTCCCAAAGTGTTCAGTATCTCCTTGACATATTTAGATTGAGTGATATAGATATCATTCTTCATTTGATATATTTTTAAGCCAACAAAAAATATAATCTCACCAAAAATAGACATCTCAAATTTAGTTTGCATCTCTTTTGAAAATGTTTGGAATAACACATCTTGTCCAGAGAATATAATGTCATCTAAAAAATTTCAGCTAATAAAGTACCTTTACTTTGCCCTGTCTTCAAATACAGGTTGTTGTTGCCATTAGTTATTGAAAATCCAATCTTTATCAGATAATTGTGTAATCTCTCATACCATGCTCTTGGCACTTTCTTTAGTCCATAAAGTGCCCTGTGCAATCTTCAAACCATATTCCTCTTGTTTGGGTCAACAAAACCATCAGCTTGTTCAATGTACACATCTTCTTCCAATATACCTTTGAGGAATGCAGACTTCACATCCATCTAATAAAATTTAAAAATCCTGTAGGTTTCATATGCAAGTAATGTTCTAACTCCTTCCAATATTGCAACTGGGGAGAATGTTTCTAACTCCTCTTGTGCATAACCCTTGCATATCAGTCTAGCTTTGTTTCTTGTCACTTCTCCAAGTTCATTCCGCTTATTTCTGAATACCCAGTTAGTACCAATTACATTTTTGTCATTTAGCCTAGGTACAAGTGTCCAAGTCTTGTTCTTTTCGATTTGTTCAATTTCTTCATTCATGCCTTGTATCTAGTCTTCATTTTCTAAAGCATCTTTTACTTTTTTTGGCTCAAAATCAGATAACAGACATGTACCATCTCTCAACTTACTTCATGTCATAACTGCAGAATCTTTCGATCCAAGGATTTGATCAGTATTGTGGTGCCTCCTCACATACTTTTCTAGAGTAGGTTCATGTTTTTCTTTAGAATCATTGTTCTCGTTCAATGTAGGTTAATTTTATCACTCAACATCTCCATCAGATAGCTCAGCATTCACCTCTTGTTGCTCAGCAACTCCACTCTGTGACTCGGCAGGTGCTAGCTGTTGCTCGGCAGCCTCACTCATAGGTTCAGGTAATGCATTATAATATTCCTCATCTAGATAGACAAATGACTTGTAACTTTAAGGTTCTTGTGCACTTTCAGCTTCATTTCTTTCTACATATTCATTAATTCTAATATTTGCACTTTCCACAACTTTGTTAGTATTAGAATTCAAACACTTGTATTCTTTGCTTTTAGTTGAATATCAAAGGAATATACCTTCCTCTCCTTTAGCGTCAAGTTTTCTATTTCTGTTGTCCTTTAGTATAAAACATTTGCTTCAAAAAACTTTGAAATATCTTACACTAGGTCCATATCCATACCAGAGTTCATAAGGTGTAGCATTAGTACCTTTCCTAACTTGTACTCTCTTCAGGGTATAGACTGCAGTACTTATAGCTTCTTTCCAATATTTTTGTGCAACATTTGTCTCCATCATTAGTGTTCTTGCACAGTCCATGATAGATCTATTTCTGCATTCAGCAATACCATTTTGTGGTGGTCTCCTAGGTGTGGACATCTATCTTTTTATGCCTCGGTCATTGCAAAAACTATTAAACTCACTAGAAGTAAACTTGCCTCCTCTGTCAGATCTCAAACATTTCAAACTTTTACCTTTTTCATTTTCAACTTTTGCTAAGTACCACTTAAATAACTGAAATGCATCAGATTTTTCCTTAAGAAACATCACAGCCATCATCCTAGAATAATCATCAACAAACATAATTAAATATCTAGCTCCACAGTAACTTTTCTCTGCAATGGGACAACAGGGGTCAGTATGAACTAATTCTAGAATTTCCTCTCAAGTATGAGTCTTACTCTTGAAACTAGACTTAGTCATTTTTCCTAGTTGACATTGCTTATACATAGCATTTTTAGTTTTCTTTAACTTAGGCAACCCTCTAACCTTTTTCAGTTTACTTATGATTACCAAGTTATCAAAGTTTACATGATACAACCTTTTATGTCATAACCAAACATCATTGTAGTGTGCAAACAAGCATTTCTCTTCAGCTAAATCCAGATAGAACAAGTTAACTTTTTTTTGCTCACCACTTCCAACCATTTTTCTAGTAGCATCATAGATCTTTGCCTTCTTGTGATGGAACTCAATTCTGTAGGTAGAAGTATTCAGCTGTGAAACACTCAGTAAATTACAGTTAAGATCATCAACCCAATAAACATTGTCACATCTGATCTTGTCAGTCAAATTAATTGTTCATTTCCCTTTGATAAGACATGGTGCATCATTACCAAATTTAACATAACCACCTTTGAACTAATCTAAGGTATCAAATTTATCTTTGTCACCAGTCATATGATGGGAACAACCACTATCAATAGTCCAATAGCCACTTTTACTCTTATAATAAATTAGTGCAGCTTTCTCATCATCATCAGAATCATCTTTCATAGCAACATACACAACTTCTATATCATTGTCACCAGAATTGTCAGAATCATTGTCAGAAGCATCTTCAACTATATAGAAAGGTTTCTTACCTTTGTCTTTGTAATCCTTCTACTTTCTCAAGTCTCGGTCATCCTTTCTATCTTTGTATTTTCTTTCCCTTCTTTCATCTTTGTCATTCTTATCATGACATCTAACAACAATATGACCAACTTTGTTACATGCAAAAAAAATGATAGGAAGTTTACCGAGCTGAATTTTCCTTTTCCTCTAGATAGTCTTTTTGCCAGAAGTGCTTCAAGTTCTTTAAGATCATCTTCAGTAGTGTCATTGTCCCTATTCACACATTTTTTCCTTTATTTGATTTGTTGAGGAGTAGTTGGGATATGAATGCAGAATCAATAGCTTGTGGAGTGTAGTTATCAAAATTTGACATTTCAAATGCAGTAAGTCTTCCTACCAGACTTTCTAAAGTCAGATTATTATTAAGAGTATATCTCAATTCTTGAATTGCAAGGACTCTAATAGCATATACAGGAGGAAGAGATCTCAATACCTTTCTCATAATAGTGTTCTCATCAATTGTTCCATTTACTCCTCTAATAGAATTAACAACTTCTTTTATTCTACCACAGTACTGAACTATATTTTCTCCTTCTTGCATTTTCATTTCATCAAACTTACCTCTTCAGCTTTCAGATTTGGCTCTTAGCACATTTGTGTCTCCTCCATAGATGGTTGTCACAGTATCCCACATATGCTTTTCATTTGTGCAGCTCTTTATATCATACAATTCAGAATAGCTCAAGGAAGACGAAATCTCCAACATTGCTTGATTATGTTCTTTCTTTTCTCTTATCTATGCAATAGTGAGAGGTGTAGTAGGTGCTACATAAGAATTTTCAATAAGGCACTTAGCATCATCTCCAATACTGGCCAGATAAAGTTTCATCAAACTCTACCATGCAGGGAAGTTATCTTTGTTTAGCTTCAGAACCTCCTTTTTATACATCTTGATCTTTTTGCTCCAAGTACCTTCAAATTGTTTTAAGAGAACTTAGCTCTGATACAAATTGTCAGAATGAATTTAGAATACCTAAGAAGGGAGGGGTGAATCAGTTATCCTCAAGTCTAGATGTACCAATTGAAACTTTATAGAAATTTAAACAACTCAGATCTACTCGGCAGCAGTAGCATGTGTCAACAACTTAAACATGCAGTTTACTGTTCAAATGTAATTAGCTTGCAGAAAATTAACAGTAAAACAAACCATAAACATTCACACAAGTTGACACAAGTATTTAATGTGGAAACCCAATTTGGTAAAAACCACAAGTAACATGCTACCAGGTTTTCACTCTTCTGAAGTGAGCTCTATTAGGAGCCAACCTTGTTAAAGGTTACAAAACACACTGCTAAATGTGACCTAGTTAAAGGATTTAATCACCCTATCAGGAGTGGCCTTGTTAGAGGAATTAGAACATTCCACTTGAATGTCACCTTGTTTAGACGATTTACACAATGAGTGTTAGGTCAACCTTGTTAAAGGATTTTAATAGATACAATGGTTAGAAAGTAATCAACAGTTGTGATTTGATACATACAACTTACTTCGCAAATCCATATCTGATTTTAGCTCTAATGCTAACTTACTGAGTGGCCTCGATTCTCATCTCAAACTCTAGATCTGCTTGGAAATATGTCAAGTAATCACTCATGCAATTCTCTTCTTCTTTGTTCAGCCTTATTTTCTAGGTCATGCCAATCATTAAATTAACTATACAATCCTCTTGCATACATACAAGGACATTTCATGAATAAACCCTTGAGGTTATCCTATACCTCTTCATCTAGGTTAGATAAATCTTTTCCTCTTAACAAAGATCATAGATCTTAGGTGAGGTAAGATCCAATGGATCATCCCATCATTACATTACCATTTACTTCTCCAAAGAAGTCTTTAATTAAATATTGAGTCCATGCATTAATTGTGGTTACCCATGCATTAAATAACATGGATCAATCTTTAATTAACTTTACATATCCCAATAAAATTAACTATGTCAACCAGAGATCTTAAACCTCATCATTAATCAAAATAATGGCGCTCAGCCACCATTGTGTTGTCACTCAACCAACACTGAACTTGCTCATCAATTTCACTGGTGCTTGGTCGTCACTAGAAATTATGCTCAGCATACTGGTGCTTGGCACAAACCAACCAGTAATATTGTCATCAAAAGATAAGAAACACATTGCTTTTCTAATGTGCCAACTAATCAAGTACCCTTGTTATTTTCCTTAACTCAAGCATTCCACTTGGTCTTCTTGTTAAACCTTCATCAATCAATAGATATGGTACTCAAACAGATAACAATAGTCTCACCAGTTAACGTTTGACATCAATGAAAAAACAACCATTGTTTGAATTGTAACTTTCCAACACTTGTATGTCTTAATAATAATTGTTCTTTAATTGCTAAAGATGCAGGAGAATAGACTTCGAAGGGCATACATCTGGATACCTCTAAGGTGTTGCCTCCTCCTTCTCTTAAAATGGCTCTAGCACAACTTAATATTCTCTCTATGTTAAATATTGTGGAGGACTTCTCTTCCTCTCCTATGTCGGATAATTTTAATTTGGAGGAAGCCTAGAAAAATGCTCTCAATCTTTTAGTTTATTACACAAGCTCCTTGGAGAAGAACATTCCTCCCTCTCCTCGAGTATTGCTATCTAGGGAGATAAGAATAATGAGGAGGACATGGGTCTTCTGGATGTCTTTGATGATTTCAAGATGCAGATAGCCAAGGCCAAGTCTAAAATTACTCACAAATTGGATCGAGGGGCTGTCAACAGATAAAGAGCCTGGCTATAAAGAATTAGGATTTGGAACATAAACTCAATAGTCTATAAGTGACTTCAAAGAATTGGGATGTGGATAATAGGAACAATAGTATGCTTGACAATAAGGTCTTTTATCTCTCCAAGAAGAATGTCATGTTGAATAATCATTCTTGAGATTAATTATGAGGGTTTGCCAACCTCGATGTAGAACCTCGATACCTTGGTCAACATGGTGCATGGGAATGGCCCCAATTTCTTGTCCGAGAAAAAGTACTCATGCTAGCCTCGAAAAGAAGAATATGACTACTTTAAGGGATATCACTGACATTAAAGCAACTGTCAAGAATATGTTTGATCATGGGGATGAGGTGGCTAAGATCCTGAAGGATCTAGCCAAGTTTGTTTTTTGTTTTGTTCCCTTTTTGTTGGTTGTTTTGCTGGTTAGGTGTCGGCTGGTTGCTCCTATAGGGTTTCACAGTCTATATTGTTTTAGTAGACTTTATGCTTTTTCTTTTGGTTTTTTGTTTTGAAGGGTTTTGGGTCCTTTCAAAACTTGATTTTTCTTTAATCCAAAACAGTAAATGTTCTTTACGTTTAATTTACATAAATACCTATCAATAATTAAAATAAATAATTTTTAGTCTTCTATATATCCATATATAAATTTATATAGAATTATATTTTTTAATTAAAATAATAAATGTGTATATAAATTATGTTTAAGTAGTATTAAAGAAAAATAAATGCCTAAAGTGGATGGATTAAGTAGACACAAATATAAGAGAAAAAATAGGATAAATGTTAGAGTTTGCTTAAATGTAATTTTAATGTTCATGATGTAATTGTGAGTTTACGACCATGTGGATATTATCATAGAAGAAATTTGCTAATGAGTCATTAAAGATCTCGTTTGTAATACATAAAATATTTGAGGAAGTAGTATACATACTGTAGACACCTAATTTTCAAACAAACCATGGATTAATTTAATTATTATCAAAGCCTTGGATTAATCAAATCAAATAAATCAATTTAATTGTGCAATTGAAATTAATCATTTAATTGCATAATTAGAAATTAATTTAAAATTAAAATTAAAACCTCTTAAGGGTACGTATGGATAAAGAAATCAATTAAATCAATTAAATAAATCCGTTAATTTCCTCATCCTTCACATGGGTTAAATTTCATCAACCAATGAGGATTGAGAATGGGAGCTCACATGGATCAAGAAAAATTCATCCTCCATCACACATCTTGCAAATGGATTTTGATCACTCAAATTGTCCCCTCATTTGAAACCAATCTTTAAATTCTCTTAACGTTTCAGACCATTGACTTAACCTAACTCTAATCACAGGTTAACAAACTCTACCTCCTACCCTTGGAAAATCCTTTAAATAGAAGTTGTTTTTAAGGCATTTACATCACACACACTCATGAAGAAAAGAATCATCACAATAGGAAAATAATCTTTAGTTCATGGCAATTATATCTCTAGAATTTGCATTTTAGTGAGGATTGGAGTTAAATTAGCTTAATTATTAATCAATTCTTATTTTAGGACTGTCATTATGGATGCTTAGGCTGAGAGAATGTTATTTTCTTTCTTAATTAGAGAGCCATGAGATGCTTATTGTTTGATTTTCAATTCAATTGGTTAATCTTTGTTAAATCTTTGATGAATTACTTAGATAACAAGTTAATTTCATGATGGTATAATTTTTATACGCACAAATGGCACCCACCATGGAGCTAGAAGCCTCAATCTAGCATAATTTTATCATTATGAGTTGAATAAGGAGTGTTTTTTTGTTGCAGATTTGAAATTTGCAGGTGAAATGACGTGTACAAGGGTAAAGTGTAACGCCTTTTCACAGTGAAGCAAAGAACATACAATTCCTTATGCATCTATTTAATTTTCTCTCATCACATCAGACCGCGAAGTGATGCATATGGGTGTAAAATTTGATGCCTTTGTACAGCAAAGGAGCACATGCAAACATAAAACCAGATGCCTTTACGTAGAAAAGAAGTGTCTGTCAGACAAATCCCAATGCCTTTGCACAACAAAGTGATGCATAGAAGATATATTTTACCGCTTACTATCCTTTTCGGAAACACTCTTAAATTCTTTCTTAATGCATTTCATCTCTTCAATAGCGCATGTAATTGGTAAGTAGAACTTTCAAAGTTATAAAAAACGCATCTTCTAATTAAAGTAGTGTGTAGTGCTCTATAAAGCAGTGCTCTCTAACATTTAAAATATCATGTTCTGTTGTTTTTAACATTCTGTAATTTTCTCATAGACAACTGATTAGATGAATTTTATTTGTCACTTTGTACATGGTGGAGCACAAGAAGATGAAGAAGCTTGTATTTAGGATCCACAGGAAAGAAATAGAGATTAAAAGGACTTTAAGGTTTGAAAAGCAAACTCATAATGCAAATATTTTGGAAACATTAGATGAGTAGGAGAAGCTCTATAATCATTACTTAAAAGTTTTAAAATCTTATTAATCTAAATTTTATCCATTAAATTGATTCATTTCACTTTGAAAATGTTTTGAATTAGGTCTTAATTTGAGTGATTTAAAGTATTTTATGTTTGAATTTGGTTGCTACATTTGGGTGAGCTTTGTTGACTAACCTTTTTGGAGGAGAGGATTCTATGGAGTTGGAATTATTGCCACTACATGAGTAGTAAAAAGCAATCAAAATCTCAAAATTGCACCTAGCCTTTGCTAGCTTCGATTAAAGGTATTTTTCACATCCTCCTTGCATTGCTTAAATTGTGTCTTCCAAAGTTCCAAATCTATGATAGTTAAATTTCTATTATTGTTTTCCAAAGAAAGGATTAAGCCTATGCTCTCAACTTTTCAAGTTGATCAAAATGGAAAACATGCTAACTTTTACAATAGAAATAAAGACTTGGGAATGAACAAACACTAAATTCTAAACCTCCTTGTTTGTGGAAGAGAAGTGCTAGGTGTATATAGAAATTAAAATTAAAACATTGGTTAAAATAGAAATGCTTACCTTGTAACACCATTATTAAGAGCCAATTTGACCATAGGTCGATTACATGGAATTTTTTCTTGTTGAAACCCATGGAAATGATCAAAATATACACTTTTGTATAGAATTACGGTTGAAAATAAAGATTTGGTGTATTTTTTTTGTTATTGTATGTTTATTTTGCAAGAGAAAAACATCCAAAAATATCTAATCACTTTATCAACTTTTAAGAAAATTTATCAAACCAGTGAGAGACTACAACTTTCACTTTTATCCTACGCATTCAAAACTTCTTCTAACATGTACAAATATTATCCTGACGCTTTGAAATCTAAAGTGATGTGTACACAAATTTAAGAAACACTTTCAAACCTCAAGTGGTGCATTTAAACAACAAAACAATGCTTATTAGTTGGCAAGTTGTGGATTACTATTTTCTAGTGAGCATGTACCATACTTTGAAGTAGAGCATATTATACCTTTAAGTACTGCTTACAGATTGAGATATCAAAATAGATGGAACTTCCCAAGGGTTCAGAAAAATTTTGAATTTATAACTAGATACCCTTTTCGGAGTTCTTTTAGTATATTATTTTGGATTGGTCGGAGCCCCTCAGATTGAGAAATTCAAAATCATTTTTTAAGGTATTGATCAAAGGGATAAGCCAAGAATTTTTGCTCCATGATAATGCCGACTTTTACAAGATCCTATTATATCAAGTCAACTTTGCAAGCCGACGAGACCTATCTTAGTCAATAACTTCCATTTGTGAGTGACACATTTATGTCCTCACAACAAATGGTTGAACCTGAAAAATAAGTAGAACCAAGTAGGATGTCCTTTCCCTTTGGAAACATGGATCCCGACCTTATTAATCTTGTCAACAAGGACACTTCTAACAACCAAAATAGTGGAAATAAATATGCCAACAATTGTGGGGGTAATAGATGAGGAAATGACCTTAACAACCAAGGCATTGACAACAATGGAGGGAATAAGGACTCTCAAGAAGTGGAGGCTACCAAAGAAAGGGTAAATGAGGGGTTGCAAAGTCTATTCTTCATGAAGCTCATGGAGAAAGTTATAGAAAGAGATAGGGAGAAGTATTTCTTTGACCTAGCACAAGGAGGGGTGAAACTTCCCCATGATTATGATGTCGATCAATTGGAGAAGAAAGAATATGAGGAGAAGGTAATGCAATTGACATCATGAATAAATAATTTAAGTTATTTTAAATGCAATTGGATAGTAGGAAGAAAAGTGCGGCTCCCAAGACATTTTTGTTTGTGTTTTTATGTTCATTTCCATTTGGAAACTCTTTAATTATGGTACCATTCCGCACAAATGAAGTTTTCCCTAAGTATGAAAAGTGTGAGGGAGCATATTATCTGCAAGATCATTTAAGGGAATTTTGTACTTTGAGCTTTGAATTCATGCATGATACCACCTATTTAATGAGGTTATTTCCAAGGAGTTTTGGAGGAGGAGCAATGGAATGGTTTTCCAAGTTACCATCCGGTATTTGAACTTTTGAAGAGCTAGCTTCCAAGTTTGTGAATCATTACTCATATAACATCAAACATGAGGTCACAAAGATTAACTTATGTAACACCAAGCAATGTGATGGGGAAGCATTCTTGACTTTCTTTCAAATATGGAGGGTGGTATTTTCTTGATACCCTATAAGTGTACCCAAGAAAGAAAAGATGGACATTTTTATGAATAGTTTGAACACGGAGATGAACTATCAATTAATATTGAAATGTCTACGTTCCTTCCAAGATATTATTTAAAATGGAGTTACAACCAAATAAGTTTTGTTAAAAAGTGGAGAAATCAAGTTCTCTAAGAAAAACAAAAATTCTTGTAACAATCACAACAATTCCAACAATCATAATTGCACTTCAAGTAAGAGAAACCAATTTTGGCTTAAGAACACCAACAAGGGCCTTTTCAATGATGGGGTTGTTGAGGCACATAATTTTAAATCCACTCTTTTTACTCTCCCAATGCATATCATGTGGCTTTCAAAACCCCTTTCTTCAATCATGACAAGGGAGAGTCTTCGAATACTAACCAAAATAATAAAGGAGGTAATAACAAATGAAATTTTGTTTATAGCTATGACAATGTAATTAATTCCTTAATAAGATATGAGAATAATATCAATGTTATTGTTGTGAAAGATCCACAATCAAAGGAAACCTCTAATGTGGTTACTAGGGGGAAAACATCGAAGGTTACTTTACAAGGAGATTTTTGGAATTAATGGGAAGTAGTATTGAGAATGGAGGGGTGAATCAGTACCTCTAAATCTTTTAACACATTTCTAATTCATTATTAGTAATTATTCATTACTACATTACTGACCATTACTATTTTTCTTTCTTATGCATCTACTGTTCATTTATAATCTTTAATAGTTTGCAACATTCATAGAAACATTCATGAAAATGAGAACCACATAACACAAGATATGGTATCACAGAAAAATCTTGTTAGGAAGTAAAAACTGTGGTGGGGATGGCACCCACAAAACTTCACTATCTGCAGAATGGAAGGGAGCCAGTTAAAGCTTACAATTTAATCACTTTTTTTGATCTACCATGTTAGGAGTATTAAGGGTGAGACCTTCTAAGATCAACTCTATTAAAAGATTTAGCAACATTGATTTAAGTGTGCACTCAGTTATGAGATTTACAATAGGATGGTTAAGTCCACATTTCTTGAAAGGATTTCATATGCATACTACACTTGTTAGAATGAGTAAAAATGTTGACCTAACTATATGCAATCTATAATTTCTAATTAAAAATCTATTAAAACTCTTAGAATAACAATATTACCTTAAGTGATTGATGAATACCTTTTCTCTTCTCATTGGTAGCCTCTGTCCTATTCTTGAAATTGATTTGATTCTATTTATGTCCTTCTGCATGAATTCTCTTGTCTGGTCTCTAGATGCTCTCCGTGGCTACTATCTTCATTGGAAAAATTATATTCTCAATAGATTGAGCACCTATTTATACAAGTATTTGACCTATCTTGGAATCACGCATTACAATATTAACTCTTAGATCCAAGGTTTACATCTTGACCTTGATCTTTAGTTTGTATGTTTTAAATTAGTAAAACTAATTAAAATAATAATAAATATATTGCTTCCTCCACACATAATGGATTTAAAAGTGAATCAAGAAGCTATAAATACAACTTCAATGATTTATCTAACATGGTCCAAAGTCATATCCACTTTTTGTGGGATGTAACTGACTGTTAGTTCTTGGTCATCAGGTTGAACTTGAAGTCTGTCAGCATTCCTTTATTGAACTATTCATCGTGTTCCCTTTTTCTGTCGGGTTCCTCTCTTTGTTGTTGTGTCAGGTTGCGCTATTCTTACTTGTCGGGTTTCCTTTACCTTTTTTTATTGGATAGTGTTTTTCAGGTAACCTTGGGGTCGAGTAGTGTTGAGCCCTATCAATTGGTGTAGAGTAAACTAATGGTGCAGATCATGTTTTTCCTTAAGTATACTAATGGTAAAATATAATACCTTCAATCTCCCCCTTTGACATTAGTATCAAAAAATGATATGTGCATAATACTAAAGTGTTTAGTATGTACACTATTTTTATATCCTTGTCATGATATGACTCCTCCTAATAGTATGAATCAGTATAATATAACTATATGTACATGTATACTATACATTTTATGTTCTTTGCTCTGTATGTACATATTATTTCCTCCTTATATTTTGCTTTTTCTTTTACTATACATATTGTTTCCCCGTTTTAACTGAGGTGAGTGAACATATAAATTTTCCCCCTTTCTTTGATACTTATGAGAAAAATTTACAACCTATAATATGTCAAAATTATGACAAAAATGTGCAACTTACAGTGTGTCAAGTATACTGGAATGGGTTGTCTTGATGTCTTCTTGTATTTTCTCCTATTTTTCTTTTAGTTGTTCTAGTGCCATGTGTTGTAGGTCTAGCCTCACGTGCATATCCTAAATGATGTCTAGGACAAACATTTCAGGGGTGGCAATTAGTGTATTTTCCTATGTCACATGTTTTTGCAGGAGTGTAAGTGTCAGTAAGAGCTGAGATTGGACCTCATTTATCTCATCTTTTAATTTCATCTCTACAATCTGGATGTCCTATCTCTATTTCCGAGCCTATTTGATTTTCTCATTGTGCAATTTAATTGATTCTTCATTATTTCTGAGACTTTTTTTACTTGACTTAAGATCAACATCAATTTGTGCTATTTGGTCGGTATACTCCTGAGTGAGGTTATCTAGAGTGCAAAATTTATGTATTAAGGTAATAGCTTCTGATGTGATTGGATCAATTGTACTTACCAGTTGAGATAGCTTTACCTTTTTCAATTCCACTTCCTAGTTTATCTTCTTAGCTAGCTTGAACTCATACTTTTGTTCAAATCTCTCTTCCATAACCTTCTCAGCATCAATATTCTGAGATGTTATTGCATCTGTGAGTATTACCAGTTGATCAAGCATTGGAGCTTTTTGATCAATATCTACATCAAGTATAATCTGTTAAAGTATTCCTCTTGCTAATTCTAGTACCTTGGCCTCTTTTTCTACTCTCTTTAGTTTGTCTTGAATGGATTTTCTCTCACAGAGCCTGGCATACTTTGTCAATGCAGTTGGATCCAATGTCCTTCGATCACAAACTAGAATCTCAATGATTACATCCAGAGTTACTGGATTCTTATACTTTCCCTTCTTCTTCTTTGAGATTTTTGGGGATGTAGAGGTATGAACTACCATAGTTAGTTCATTTTTTCTCTCTAAAGTGTTTGGTGAAGGCCTTGTGGAAGATGCTTGTGTTTTCTGCTCGAGTGGCACCTGTCATTTTTGTGAAGATGTCTCTCCTTCAACCTTGGATGTCTCTGTAGATTTTTCTTATGATTGCTTCTCCTTCTCAAATTGATTTTCTTCTTCATCTTTCTCTGTTTGTGTGTCCCCTTATTCCTTTTGTGTTTCCTATTTATTTTGATCAATAAACTTATCTGTCTGATCACCAGTTGTAGCCTTCTCTGCAGTTGTTTTCTTTGAATTAAATTTGTGGTGTCTTTTGCTTTAGCATCACCCTTATACTCGGGTGTGCTCGTGTCTTGTGTTGTAGATCCATCACTAACCTCTAAAATATTTATTTCCTTCATTACTATAGGCATATTGCTTTGAGTGGTTGCTTGGGCTATTTCCAAAGTGGTTTCCTACTCGTTGGTTTGATCTTATTGAGCATTGACATCTTCATCTTCTTGCACTTGGTCTATAGGGTCTTGTTCTTTGGATTCCATGACTGAAGTGTCATGCACTTGTTCATCAGCAACATTCATATCTTTATCATTTGATGTCTTCAATTCTTGTTATTGTTCCTAATCCTTAACTGTAATGAATGTTACTTCATCTTTCTTCTTTGGATTTTTATCAGAGTCATAGTTGGTGATATCTTGGATGTCTAGATCATCCATGCCTGTGTCTAAGTTTATGGGCTCATTGTCACTTTCGGTATTGTCAAGAGAAATGTGCTGGGGACTTGCATTGTCTTTTTCCTCCTCTCTGTGAGGTGTGTTAGTGAGAAGTAATTGATTCTCACCAATTTTTGACTCTACTGGTAGATCCAGGTGTTGTCTCCATTTAGTTTCAGTCATTTTGTCCATCTCTATGAATTTGTTTTCTAATACTTTGTATGCCCTTATCTTGGCTACAAATTTACTTGAATGGTTCTTGAGTATTTCTTTGATTTCTTCAACCTTAGATTCATGAGACATTAGTATTATTAGTACCCTCTCCCTTGCTTCTCTTTCATTTTTTACCCTCTCCCTTGCTTCTCTTTCAGTTTGTAGAGCATATGACCATTGTTGGTATGCCCTTTTACCTAGCTCTTTAGGTAGCTTATTGAAAAATTCAGCCAATGCATATTTGTACTTGATCATTGACTTTATAATTACCTCTTGTATCTTATTCTAGTCCTCTAGGTTTAGTGTATGTCATTATCTTATTTTCTTATCAGACATCCTTCTGGATGTAGCAATAGACTCAGTAGCTTCATCAATTGTTTGATTCCTATAGATCTTCTTTTCCACATCAGGCTCATCATCTTTAGTGTCCTCTATGTTAGCCTTTTTCCTAACCAACCTTTTCCTCTTCTTTAGAGGTGTTGTTTTCATAGTTTGTTGCCTTGTTCTTTTTGCCAGCTGCTTCCTCATATAGGTCCTTACTTGACCTTTCTTAAGAGGTGTTCTATCGGTTGTAGCAGTTTGACTCCTTGTCTTATGCATCTTTGCAGGAGGTGGAGGTTTAGGTGTATCAGATTCTATTTCCTTAGATTTTGATTTCTATTCTTCTTGTTCCTCACCAATGGTGCCCTATTCATCAGTTCCCTCTGGTTGTTCCTATTATTATTCTGTAACCGATAGAATTTTCTTGATATTCTTAACCATCTTATCCTTCTTGTTGACAATTCTCTTTATCTCTAGGCCTCTCTTTATCTTAGATCTAGCCTCTTCATAGGTTCCAAACCTAGGCTATTTATTGTCAATAGGGTCATTTATTAGTGCATCAATTTCACTTGTAGCTTGATCAATATTGATTTCATAATCCATTTGTGATAACTAAGCTATCCTTGGTACAACTAGTTTGATATGGGTGAAATCTATGTCCACTATGAAACATATTTCATCTTTATGTTTTTCCACAAGTTCTTCAGGAATCCTAGTGCTCTCCATCATCTTTTCCTTGATCTCAAAGAAGTAAGCAGACATAACAAATTCAAAATTGTCCCCTCGTGACTTAGTCAGTTCACTAATCTGTTGGGTTACTGGTTTGGTAGTGTCCCATTTTACTTTTCCTACTAAAGGAAAGTATTCTTGAAAATAGAAAAAGATACACATGATAAGTGAGCCAAACTTATAATATGTTGGTCTTTGTAGACCTTATTGTGTGCATGTTCTCATCAAGTTGTTTTAATAGGATCTCACACAGATTCATCTGAATTCCTTTGGTCACTATCTTGTAAGTTGTTCTTACTGATATTGCAGATATGTTGTTCAATCTTCTTTCTTGAAAAATCTTATACCCAATTACACATGCACCAAATTTCAGTTCTTTGTTGGTGATTGTGTTTACTTTGAGACCTTTGTTGTCCCCTTCTACATTGGTGAGTTTTTCAACTTCTTTCATAGATGGATGCTTATGTTCCCTAGGTTTGTCGGTTATCGGATAACCAGTGACAGCATGAAGGACATCCTTTGTTATTTCCTTGGGTTGGTCTAGCCATAGCTTCTTATCATGCATTTTGCTCAAGACTAACCTTATCCAGTCAGTTTTGAATTCCCTTAGGAAATGTAATCAGTAGCCTCTGTTATGTTCTTGAAATTGATTTTATTTTATTTACGTCCTTCTGCATGAATTCTCTTGGCTGTTCTCCAGATGCTCTCTATGACTACTATCTTCATTGAAAAAATTTTGTTCTCAATACATTGAGCACCTATTTATACAATTATTTGACCTATCTTGGAATCATGCATTACAATGTTAACTCTTAGATCAAAGGTTTACAACTTGATCTTGATCTTTAGTTTTCTTGTTTTAAATTAGTAAAACTAATTAAAAAAATAATAAATACATTGCTTTCTCTGCACATAATGGATTTAAAAGTAAATCAAGAAGCTATAAATACAACTTCAGTTAATTATCTGATGTAGAAAGTTAGATCCACTTTTTGCGGGATATAATGTACTGTCAGTTCTTGGTCGTTGAGTTGAACTTGAAGTTTGTCGGTGTTCCTTTGTTGAACTATTCATTAGGTTCCCTTTGTCTGTTGAGTTACTCTCTTGTTGTTCCATCAGGTTTCACTGATGTTACTCATCAGGTTTCCTTTACCTTTTTGTCATTGGATAGTGTTTGTCAGCTAACCTTGGCATTGGGTAGTGCTGAGCCCTATTTGTCGGTGTAGAGTAAACTGATGGTGCAGATCATGTTTTTCCTTAAGCATACTAATGGAAAAATATAATTCCTTAAGAAGATATCCCTAAGAATATGGGTTCTAATCAATTTTCCTCTTCTCAATGACACTACAATATTGTGGATCAATTACAAAATACACCTACACAAATTTCTATTCTTGAGTTGTTGAAACTTTCACCAAATCACAAGGAATTCTTAGAGAAGGCTCTTATGGAAAAAATTGTTCTGGCGATAACCTAGATGTGGATAGGTTTTAAAACATGGTGAGTCATCTTATAAAACCTCATTGTTTTTCCTTTTCCTAACAAGATGAGTTTTCCATTCATCATCTTCATAATTTGTCATTGCGTATAGAGGTATTGATTCAAAAGCATTGTGTCAAATTACTCTTAAACATCATTCCTATCAACCTCATGTGTTGGAAATACAATATGGAAAAGAAAGATGTTGAGAGGGGGGGGTTAATCAGATCTTCAAATTTAATCTCTTAAAACAAACTGATCCACAATCATATATAAATATAATTGATCTATCATCTAGTAGCTTTCATGAAAGTAAATACATAACACAAGACACAAAATTTTGGTAACCCTAAAACCCAATAAGGTAAAACTAGGGTGGGCATGACACCCACAAAAAATTCACTACTACATCAATAAAGTGTGCCTGTTAGGGCTCCAAGATTTGATCACAATAAGTAATCTACGTGGTTAATGGTATGCCCAGTTAAGAGCTACAAATGAATACAATCATCCTTGTAAAAGGATTTAAACTTAAAAAAAAGTAAGCACTCAGCTAAGAGATTTAGAAAGGTCTATTAGAACCACTCTATTAATAGATTTCACCTGATACACTTGTTAGAGGGTTTCAATATCTGATCCTTCAATATGCACTTTGATGCTGATAATGGATCTCCTCTTTTCAATACCTTCTTTGTTCTAATAATCTGACATATCTTTACTTTGCTTCTCATTGTACTTTCACTCTGCTAGATCTATGCTTCCTTTATCAAAAAAACCCTTTGCACATCTTTCATGTACACATACGCCTTCTCTCAGTACTCTTAAAAATTAGGGTAAGAAGCAATCATCATATACTTTACAAATCTGATAATTAGATCTAGATCAACGATCAAGATCAAAATCTTATGTCGCTTGGGCAATCAAATTTTTTGATTGGCTCCATGCCACATAGTGGGATAAAATAATTAAATGTGCAATTATCCCATTGAAAACATTAAATGTTTAGATAAGTCAGCCCAAAATAGTTTACCTTGAAATTGGTGTCAATCCTGACATTCATAACAAAACTGTCTTACTTGGCATAGAAAGACTCTGTCGCTCAGCATGAGCTGAACTTGGTAATTGTGTGACTCGGCAACTATTATCTTCTCAGCAATGACTATGCCATATAGCTTGGCCTATACTAGATAGCAAGGCCACAATGATGACCAGCTAAAACTGCCTAGATAAATGACTAAGTGTGGAACACTAATGATCAACAAAACTTAGAGATCAACAATCTCCCCCTTTGATATTAGTGGAAAAAAAACTTATCATTTATATTCACAAAATTCTCATAAGTACACAATGTACTCAACCTTAGATTATACTGCATACTTCATACATTATCTCAGCAAAGATATTTATACCTAGTTCTATACATCATTTCTAGTTTCCTTTCCTTTTCCTATTTCCTGCCCTATTTCCCCCTTGTTTCTGTCACTAATAGCTATGGGGGTTAAGTTATATTTATCCAAAAATGGTTTATGAAGCTATAAAATGTATGCAAAATATGTATACCAACTATCCTTAACAAACTTCATAACCTCCAACTTAACTTCTAGCTCGGCAGCAGGACTTACCAAACTATATGCAGTAGATAGATGAGAATCTCTCTTGACCAATTCTCTTGTAGATGTGAGTTCCTTCTAAATAACCTCGAGATGAGGTATCAAACTAGCATGATTTTTTATCAGTTTGGCCCTGATTTAGCCATCTTAAGCCATAAGCTCAGATAATCTCCTTTGTACATGAGTCAACCTATCAAAATGGATGGAGCTAGAACTAGCATCCATGCTCAATGAAATTTTTGTTGACTTCATATCAAAATGAAATTTCTCAATAAGATCTTGATTCTCCTTTCTAAAGAATGTATCGTCACATAATCTTTTGTATAATGAAAAGACATTATTCACAACTTCCTCAAGAATCTCAACAAGAGAAGAAAGTTCAACCTATTGTTAGAATGAATTTAGAATAACTAAGAGGGGAGGCATGAATAAGTTATCCTCAAGTCTATATGTAGAAAATAAAGGCTTTTTGTACTTTAGATCTACTCAGCAGCAGTAGCATAAATCAACAACTTTAATCAAGCAATTTATTGTCAATTGAAATTAGCTTGTAGTAACATAACAGTAAAGCAAACCATAAGCATTCATACAAGTTGACAAAAGTATTTAACGTGGAAACCCAATAAGGGAAAAACCACCAATAACATGCTACCAAGTTTTCACTCTTCTGAAGTGATGCCCTGTGAGGTGCCAACCCTGTGAAAGGTTACAATAAAACACTACTAGGTGTGACCTGGTTAAAGGATTTAATCACCCTGTCAGGAGTGGCATTGTTAGAGGACTTAGAACATTCCAATCTCAATGTCACCTTGTTAGAGGATTTATAAAAATGACTATTAAGTCAACCTTGTTAAAGGATTTAACTGATACAATGGTAAGAAAGTAATCAGTAGTTGTGATCTGGTACATACATCTTACTTTGCAAATTCAGATCAAATTACAGCTCTGATATTAACTTACTGGATAGCCTGTATTGTCATTTCAACCTTCTGATCTGCTTGAAAATTTGTCAAGCAATCACACATGCAACTTTCTTCTTTTGTCTTTTTGCCTTCTCTGCTAGATCATGCCAAATAGTAAATCAACTATGTAAACCTTTTGCATATGCATACATTCATCCACACACAATGAATAAGCCCTTGAGGTTATCATATACCTCTCTGTCTAGGTCAAATAAATCTTTTTCCGCTTAAACAAGATCGTAGATCTTAGGTTACGTCAGATCCAATGGATCATTCTATCTTTGGATTACACTTACTTCTCCAAAGTAGTCTCTAATTAAATATTGAAACCATGCATTAATTATGGTTACCCATATATTAAATGACCTGGATCAATCTTTAATTAACATTACATATCCCAATAAAATCAACTAAGTCTGCCAGAGATCTCAAATCTCATCATTAATCCAATTACTGTAAGTCAGCCAACATCACTATTTCCACTCGGCAATTTCAATGGTGCTCGACATTGAGCAACTTTTTTCTTGTCACAAGCAACTTTACTGGGCACAAGCAACTTTTCTCATCATAAGAAACTTTTCTCGGCACAAGCCAAATTTTCTCGGCACAAAAAACCATAAAATTTATCTTTGAAAGATAAATAACTAATTACTTTGGCAGAGTGCCACCTAATCAATTACCCTTTTAGTTGCCTTAACTCAACCATTCACCTGGTCTTCTTGTTAAATCTTATTCATCAACAATAGATATGGTACTCAAACAGATAAAAATAGGCTCACCAGTAAAGGTTTGACATCAATGAAAAAAATAATAATTGCTTGCATTGTCAGTTTCCAACAATCTCCCTCTTTGGCATTTATGGCAACACAAAATATTAAAACAATGATTTAACAAGCATAGTTACCAACCAATCCAAAAAATTCACCTATGTTCCTTGATATGAACAAATCTTCATTAATGTCTTTAGCTTCATTTTGATTCTTATCTGTAAAACATTTCTCCCTCTGTGTTTGTAATCACACTGTCATCATCTATGTCTAATCATCTATAGACTCCCTCTGAGTAGATAATCATTTCAATATTTACAATAGTAACTTCTACCTCTATGTATTCTTTCCCTCTTTGTAATCTCTCTTTCTCGGTAATCTCTTCCTCTTTATAGGTAATATCTCCCTCTTTGAGAACAATGCCAAAGACATCAATATAGTTATCATGTAGATCTTCAGTATCATGCTGATACTGTCATCTTCAGTATGACTAATTTTTCTTTTATGTCCTTGTTCATCTTCACAACTTTAGTCAACATCCTAAAGTGTGACTTACTATGCATCAATGTGTCAAATTTTCTCAATGAAATATTTGATGCAATAGTTCCATACAGAACTTAATTAGCCTCAGTTAGGGGAATCACCCCCAATTTACCTCGTAGATGCTCATGAGCATCCTTGGGTAGTGCTTTTGTGAATGTCTGCTAATTGTTCTTTAGTGTTCACATAATCCAGTGTCACTTCTTTACTCTGAACTAGCTCCCTCAAGTAATGATAGTTGATAGCTATATGCTTTGTCTTTGAGTGCATCACAAGATTTTTAGAAATATTAATAGCACTTGTATTATCACAATATATGACAACTGGGTCAGTGATTTCTTCCTTCATACCTTTCAGTAGTATCTTCAACCACACAATGTTAGAACAGTTAACTGCTGCTGCCACATACTCGGCTTCAGTTGTAGATTGTGAGGTGCAGTTCTATTTCTTTCTTTTCCAGGAGATCAATTTCTTTCCTAAAAGAAATTCTCCACCAGTAGTGCTTTTCCTATCATCAACATTTCCATCCCAGTTAGAGTCAGTGTAAACTCTGAGTTCAAACTTGTCATTCTTTTTGTAGTATAGACCACAGTCATCAGTTCCTTTCAAATATCTCAGAATTACTTTTACTACCATCATGTGAGTTTCCTTAGGATTAGTAGAAAATCTTGCAACAATTCCAATAGCTAGAGCAATATCAGGTCTACTGTGTACAACATATTGTAGTTTTCCAATCATTGACCTGTAGAGTGTTTGGTTCACTTGTTTTGTGTCATCATCTTTTATCAGCTTTTGTCCACTAGCCATGGGTGTACTCACTAGTTTGGACTCTTCCATTCCAAAAAAATTTATTATCTCTTTGATATATTTAGATTGAGTGATATAGATACCATTCTTCATTTGATAAATTTGTAAGCCAAAAAAGAATTTTATTTGACCAAACATAGACATCTCAAACTTAGTTTGCATCTCTATTTCAAATTTCTGACATAACATGTCTTGTCCACTAAATATGATGTCCTCTACAAAAATTTCAACTAATAATGTTGCTTTTCTTTGTTTTGTCTTTAAGTACAGGTTGTTTTTGTCATTGGTTCTTGCAAATCGAATCTTGATTAGATAATTGTGCAATCTATCATACCATGCTCTTGGCACTTGCTTCAATCCATATAATCTTATGCAATCTGCAAACCATATCCCTTTTGTTTGGGTCTACAAAACCATCAGCTTGCTCGATATACACTTCTTCTTCCAAGATTCCATTGAGAAATGCAGATTTCACATCCATTTGATAAACTGTGAATCCTTTATAAGCTGCATATGCAAGTAAGGTTCTGACACCTTCCAATGTTGCAACTGGAGTGAAGGTTTGACCGTAGTCAATTCCTTCCTCCTGTGCATAACCCTTGCATACTAGTCTAGCTTTGTTTCTTGTCACATCTCCATGTTCATTTAGTTCATTCCTGAATACCCACTTAGTACCAATTACATTTTTATCCTTTGGCCTAGATACAAGTGTCCAAGTTTTTTTCTTCTCAATTTGTTCAATTTCGTCATTCATTGCTTGTATCTAATATTCATTTTCTAAAGCATATTTCACTGTTTTGGGCTCAGATTCACATAACAGACCTGTGTCATTTTTCAACTTACTTCTTGTCATAATAGCAGAATCCCTTGACCCAATGATTTTATCAGAATTATGATTTCTTCTCACATATTTTTCTAGGGTAGGCTTAGTCCTTGCTTTAGGTTCATCGTCTATATTCAGTTCTAGTTGATTATGTGACTCGGCATCTCCATCAGATAACTCCACATTCACTTGCAGTTGCTCGACAACTCCACTTTGTGACTTGGCAGGTGCATGCTATTGTACATTAGTAGTCTCAGGTAGTGAATTAGAATCTTCCTCATCCAAATATGTGAATGATTTGTAGCTTTCAGGTTCTTGTGTACTTTCAGCTTCATTTCTTTCTGCAAACTCATCAATTCTTACATTTGCACT
Organism: Thuja plicata; assembly: GCA_018584345.1. Taxonomy (NCBI): domain Eukaryota; kingdom Viridiplantae; phylum Streptophyta; class Pinopsida; order Cupressales; family Cupressaceae; genus Thuja; species Thuja plicata. Next base: position 2,193,354 of record MU225442.1, read on the forward strand.
TTCAACAATTTTGTTAGTATTAGAATTCAAACATTTGTATGCTTTTCTTTTCATTGAATAACCCAAGAATATTCCTTCTTCACCTTTAGCATCTAGTTTTCCATTTCTATTGTGTTTTAGTATAAAACATTTACTTCCAAATAATTTAAAATAGTTTACACTAGGTGCATAACAATACCAAAGTACATAAGGTGTAGCATTTGTACCTTTGTTGACTTGAACTATATTTAGTGTATAGACTGCAGTACTTACAACTTTCAAATATTTCTGTGCAATATTTTTCTCCATCATTAGTGTTCTAGCACAGTCCATGATAGATATGTTCCTTCGTTCAGCAATACCATTTTGTGGAGGAGTCCTAGGTGTAGACATCTGTCTCTTTATGCCTCGGTCATTGCAAAACCTGTTAAACTCATTAGAAATAAACTCTCCACCTCTGTCAGATCTTAAGCATTTCAAACTCTTTCCTGTTTCCTTTTCAACTTTAGCTAAGTACCATTTAAATAACTAGAATGCATCAGATTTTTCCTTGAGAAACATTACAGTCATCATCCTTGAATAATCATCAACAAATAGAATAAATTATCTAGCACCACAATAGCTTGTTTCTCCAATGGGACCATAGAGATTAGTATGGACCAATTCTAGAATTTCCTCTAATACATGTGTTTTACTCTTGAAACTAGATTTAGTCATCTTTCCTAGTTGACATTGTTTACACATAGAATTCTCAGGTTTCCTAAATTTACGTAGCCCTCTAACCTTTTTTAGTTTACTTATGCTTACCAAGTTATCAAAGTTCACATGACACAACCTCTTATGCCATAACCAAACATCATTGTACTATGAAAACAAACATGTTTCCTTAGATAAATCCAGATAAAATAATTTACCTTTAGTCTGATCACCATTTCCAACTAATTATCCAGTAGAATCATAGATCTTTGCCTTTCTATGATGGAATTCAACTTTGTAACCAAAATTTTTCAGCTGTGCAACACTCATCAAATTGTATTTTAGATCATCAACCCAATACACATCATCACATTTTATTTTGTCAGTCAGGTTAATCAATTCATTACCTATGATAAGACATGGTGAATCATTACCAAATTTTACATATCCTCCTTTACATTGGTTTAGGTTTTCAAACTTATCTTTGTCACCAGTCATATGATGGGAAAAACCAATGTGAATGATCCAATGATCATTTTTTCTCATATAAGAGATTAGTGCAGTTTTCTCATCATCATCAGAATCTTCTTTCATTGCAACTTAAACAAATTCTATATCATTGTCATTAGAATTATCAGTGTCATTGTCAGAAGTTTCTTCAGCAATATAACAAGATTTCTTACCTTTGTCTTTGTAGTCCTTATATTTCGTGAAGTCTCGGTCATCCTTTCTATCTTTGTATTCTTTGTATTTGTTGTCCCTTCTTTCATCTTTTTCATTTTTTTTAGGACATCTAGCAGCTATATGACCAACTTTGTTGCATGAAAAACAAATAATAGGAAGTTTACCTCTATATTTTCCTTTACCTCTAGAAAGCCTTTTTGCCTTAAGTGCTTCAAGTTCTTCAAGATCATCATTAGAAGTGTCACTATCACTGTCTACATGTTTATTTCCTTTCTTAAATTTATTGAGAACCAGCTATGATCTAAAAGCAGAATCAATCCCTTGTGGATTGTAGTTATCATAATTTGACATTTCAAATGCAATGAGTCTGCCTATTAGATTTTCTAGATTTAGATTATTGTTAGGAGTACATCTCAATTCTTGAATTTTAGAAACTCTAATAGCATATACATGGAGTAAATTTCTCATTACCTTTCTCATAATGGTGTTCTCATTAATAGTTCCATTAGCCCCTCTAATGGCATTTACAACTTCTTTTATTCTACCATAGTACTGAATGACATTTTCACCTTCTTGCATTTTCATCTCATCAAACTTACCTCTTAGACTTTATGATTCAGACCTCAGCACATTTGTGTCTCCAACATAGATACGTGCAAGTTTTTCCCACTTCTCTTTTGCATTTATGCAGTTCCTTATATCATCAAACTCTGAATAGCTCAATGGGGAGGTGATCTCCAACATTGCTTGATTGTGCTCTTGCTTTTCTCTTCGTTATACAGCTGAGAGAGGAGTAGAAGGTGGTACATATGCATGTTCAATAAGTCTCTTAGCATCATCTCTAATACTATCTAAATTTAGTTTCATCAAGCTTTTCCATGCAGGGAAGTTATCTTTGTTCAGCTTGGGAACCTCCTTCTTATACATCTTATCTTTTCGCTCCAAGTACCTTCAAACTATTTTCAGGAGACCAAAGCTCTGATACCAATTGTTAGAATGAATTTATAATAACTGAGAGGGGAGGGGTGAATCAGTTATCCTTAGATCTAGATTTACCAAATAAAAACTTTCTGTACTTCAGATCTACTCGGCAGTAGTAGCATAAATCAACAACTTTAATCAAGTAGTTTACTGTCAATTGAAATTAGCTTGTAGTAACATAATAGCAAAGTAAACCATAATAGTTCACACAATTTGACACAAGTATTTAACGTGGAAACCCAATAAGGGAAAAACCACCAATAACATGCTACCAAGTTTTCACTCTTCTGAAGTGATGCCCTGTGAGGAGCCAACCCTATGAAAGGTTACAACAACACACTGCTAGGTGTGACCTGGTTAAAGGATTTAATCACCCTATCAGGAGTGGCCTTAAAGAGGAATTAGAAAATTCCAATCTGAATGTCACCTTGTTAGAGGATTTATACAAATGACTGTTAAGTCAACCTTGTTAAGGGATTTAACTGATACAATGGTAAGAAAGTAATCAGTAGTTATGATCTAGTACATACAACTTACTTTTCAAATTTAGGTCCAATTACAGCTCTGATGTTAACTTATTGGATAGCCTGCATTGTCATTTCAACCTTCTGATTGGCTTGGAGATTCGTCAAGCAATCACACATGCAACTTGCTGCTTCTGCCTTTTTGCCTTCTCTGCTAGATCATGACAAACAGTAAATCAACTATGCAAACCTTTTTCATATACATACATTCATCCACACACAATGAATAACCCCTTGAGGTTATCATATACCTCTTTGTCTAGGTCACATAAATCTTTTGCCTCTTAAACAAGATCGTAGATCTTAGGTTAGGTCAGATCCAACGGATCATTCTATCTTTGCATTACACTTACTTCTCCAAAGTAGTCTCTAATTAAAAATTGAAACCATGCCTTAATTACGGTTACACATATATTAAATGACATGGATCAATCTTTAATTAACATTACATATCCCAATAAAATCAACTAAGTTGGCCAGAGATCTCAAATCTCATCATTAGTCTAATTACTGTAAGTCTGCCAACATCACTGTTTCCACTTAGCAATTTCAATGGTGCTCGGCATTGAGCAACTTTTTTCTCATCACAAGCAACTTTACTCAACACAATCAAATTTTCTCATCATAAGCAACTTTGCTCGACACAAGCCAAACTTGCTGAGCATAGAACAACCAGAAAAACTATCTTTGAAAGATAAACAACTAATTACTTTGCCAGAGTGCCACCTGATCAAGTACCCATTTAGTTACCTTAACTCAACCATTCACTTGGTCTTCTTGTTAAATCTTCTTCATCAACAATAGATATGGTACTCAAACAGATAACAATAGTCTCACAAGTAAAGGTTTGACATCAATGACAAAAATAACAATTGCTTGCATTGTCACTTTCCAACATCTGTTTGGTGGTAATCTCTCTAGATATCTTCTTGAATACTTTGTTCTCAAATCTTCTCTTAGACCATTGCATGAATTTGTCATTTGCCTCAATATTTTCATCAGTAACTTTCTGCACAATGTGAAGTAACTTTTCTAGTATTGGTGCGTGCTGATTTTCATCTTCCATATGAAAAGATTTAACAAAAATAGCCTTTATGTCATGCAGAACTTGCTTCTGCTTTTGTTCCCTCTTAATTTCCTCTTGTCTCTTCTTCCTCTTCAATAGGTCTTGAAGGGTTTGAATCTACTCATATGTCAAACTATCTGGATCCCATTTAGGAATCACAATGACTTCATCTAATGTGATATTTAAGATTGGTGACTTTTTCTTGTTTAACTTCCTCTTCTTGAGCTCTGGTGAGCTGATACTTGGCTAAAGTTTTGTGATATATTTTCCTTTTTCACTATCAATTTCAATTGATGCCTTCATCTGATTCAATATTTCCTATGGGTCAGGTATACTTTCTATTTTAGGTCCAGGGGGAGTAGAAATTATAGAGTGTGGTAGATCCACCAATACTTGTATAGCTTCTTTTTCTGTAGGCTTATTTGCAATTTCTTTCATCTTATCTCCACTCTCTAAAACAATTTTTACAACCTCTAAAATAGGTGTATTAGTATTGATTACCTCCCTTTCTACTTCTATCTCTGTCTTGGCATCTGCTGTATGAATGTGCGATTGCACACCTGTGTCTATAGGCTCATTTTGATCCTCGACATCCACATTGATGTTCTCTCCAAGTGTAGTGTCAATGGGACTATCCATTGTCAAATCTATGTTTTTCCCATCTCCTTTTTTCTCTTGTGGTTTTGTCTCAGTCTTTGCTTGATCATTAGCAGTTTCTTCTTCCATTTCCTTTGGCTCTGAGGTGCCTTCACCTTTCTCATCGACCTTCTTATTGATTAACCCATAGGTTTCCTTCCATATTATGGTGCTCTATGGAACTACTCCTTCAACATCATTCTTCAGTATTTTATAGGCTCTTTCTTTAGGAATAAACTTCCTTTGATATTATTCAATGAATTTTTCTATTTGTTTCTTGGTTAGATTAGGAATAACTTTAGCTAGTGTTCCTTCCCTTATCTCTCTTTTGGTCATTAAAGCATACTGCCACTTTTGTCATAAAATATCATAAAGTTCTGTAGGAATAAGATTTACTATTTCCATAGGTGTCATCTTGTACATACACATCATATATAGTAATTCTTCCTTAATCTTGTGCTTGTTTTCTATGCTTTGCTTCTCATACTTGATAAATTTTAATCCTGCTAAACCAATTGTACTCATAATATTCTTCCATACATCGTTAATAGTGGTCATTGGTTTATGTGATATTGTAGGTATATTTATAGGTAGGTTCATTCTTCTTCTTCTTCTTCTTCTTCTTCTTCCAAGATTAGTTTTCTCCTCAGTCTCTTCTCAAGCTTTCTCAGTAGTGCCTTAGTTTCAACTTGTTTTCTCTTTCCTGAACTATTCTCACTACCATTCTTCTTTATATACACCCTTGTTATCTTGGCTTGTGTAGAAATATTTTATTCCCTTGTTCTAGGCTGATTAGAAATAGGAGGGGTAGCCTTAGGTTTTTCTTGACTTGGTTTAGTTGCCTTGGCAACTGCTGGCTGCTTCCCTTTTCCTTTCACCATGATATCATTTTCAAGTTCACTCTCTTCTTCTTCACTACAAATATCTTATCCATGTCCTGTTGATAAACCCAAAGGTGCATCCTCTACTTCTTCATCACTCTCAATTCCAACCATCTTCTTCATATTTTTGACAATCTTTTTCCTTTTCCTCTCTATAGTGCCAGCCTTCAAATCCATAGAGATTTTGGACTTTTCTTCTTCATAGTTTCCAAAACATTTTGCTGCAGCATCAATTTCCTCTGCCAATAGAGTTTTTATAGATGTATTTGTCTCATCAACATTCACTTCATAAGGTAATGGCCTTAGCCATGATACCCTTGGCACTACTGCCTGCACATAGGTGAAATCTGTGTCTACCAAAAAACATACATTCTCACAATATTTCTCAACAAGTGATCTAGGAATTCTACTCCTCAATATCATCTTTTTCTTAAATTCAACAAAATATGTTACCATCACATTGTCAAAATTATCACCTAATTTATGAATAAATGTATTGATTTGCTGTATAATAGGTCTGTATGTTTTCCACACTATGTTCTTAAAAGTAGGAAATGTATTATGTATGTAGAAAAATATACAAATGAGAAGAGATCCAAACTTAAACATTGAATTATTCGCCTTTATAATTGAAGAAAGCTTCTTAGCCAATTGCATCAGTTGAATCTTGGCAAGGTCATAAGTATGATTCTTCTTCACAATCTTCCAAGCCTGGTCAAATGCAATGCATGGGACACTATCCAGTCGGCTCGACTAATAAAAATTATGAGCAATAAACCTAACCACAAAATCAAGCTCCAAATCTATGATAGTAGAGATTTTCATCCCTCTTTTATTCCAAATGGTTCCAATGAATTCTTCTATGTTTTCCTTACTCTGACATCTCATTGTCCTCTTTTCGTTAAGAATTGGATAACCAGTTACATGATGGATGATTTCCTTTATAATCTTGACTGGTCCATTTTCCAGCCATATGTTCATGTCATGTACATGACTCAGAACAATCTTGATCCATTCCATTTTGAAATCCATTGAAAATTCTAGGGAATGAGTTAGCCCTCTCTCAGCTAAATGTTTGTGTTCATCTTTTAGGGCTCCGTCTTTGCACAATTTTCTGTAAGATTCTATTAGCTCGTGATCACCAAATTCACTTATCTTACACATATAACATGACCTAATAAAATGAATCATGAGTACCTTAGGTGGAATTGATGATAGGGATCCAGTTAGATCAAACTGGATGGCGCTCTCTGGAACTGCTTGAAAATTAGGAGGTGCATAGGTGTCGCTCCTCGCCAATTGAACTTTTACCAACTCTAGTGGATGGCACCTCCCTATTAGATGTTTTTGTGTAATTTAGGGTTGTCTTAGGTGTTTTTTGGCCTGTTGGAATAATTTCCAATGGGTTGGATGCAATGAAAAGTTAACTTCATGTTTGTAAGAGCCTTAGTGCTCATTAGGTGATTTAGGGTCACTTTGGGCTAATTTAGGAAAATTTGATATTTTAGTGCAATATGGGTTTGAGGGGTGTTTTAGGACCCTACATATCCTCTCTAGGGTCATCAAAGTAAAACTCACCCATCGAGTTGACAAGGAAAGTCAAAGTGCAAAAAGTTGCTAGCAACTTTGAAAGTTGCCCGAGCAACTTTTAAAAGAAATTGCAAAGTGTGGTTAGATTGGTTGTAACTACCCCATGCTCGATATATGAGCATGGATTAAATTTTTGGGAATGGTTAATTATATTTTGGATTTCACCACTTATTTATGACACCTTTGTATGGATGACTATATCTGCATCCTTATAATTTGCATTGGTTCTCTATTCCTATATGGTGGTGTATGGATTGGGAGAGGAGATTGGGCTCCATGGGAGTTTAGTGGATTCATTTATCTTTCATATGCAGTAGTTAGTTTGTTTTAAATTTCTTTCATTGTAAAGTTAGAGAATTTTGTAGGTCACTGGTCTCTTAGAGACAATATATTGCTACCTACTTAGAAATGGCTCTACCCTAGAATCCCAATGGTGGAATTGAATGAAACCATGGGGGAAGTAGGGTTAAATTTTGTAGATAGGTATTTTGTTTACTTCCATGTAGTTTTAGTGGATCTCCTAGAGCAAGTAGAAATCCTTATGGCTGATTGGTGAATCTAGGTGAGCCAAGATAGGGAGAAGAAGGAATTTGATCAAGCACTCATGACCTTTTGGGAAAGAATTAGTGGAATTTTTAAATGCCCTAGATATTATCCTAAAAGGATTTGAAGGTGGAAGGAGGTGAATAAAATATTGGAGATCATTTTGATAATTTTTTATGCTGACTGGTCCAGAGACCTAATTAATAGGCTGATATCTAGGGCGTGCAGGAAACTAGGGTTATGAGTGCTTTCAGAAGTCAAGGTTTTGGATACTAACAGTATTGGTTGATACCTTGAATATTTTCAAGGTCTTATGTGGGGACATTTGGGGATTTTTTAAGTAATATCCCTAAAACTGTGAAAATAGACCTACTAGGAATTAGGCAATTAGGCCTCCTAGTGAAATATTGACCAATTGGATTGGTAAAGAGTTTTGAAGTATTGGGAAGAGTTCAAAATGACCTAGGATGGGTCAAGAAGATTTATTGGAGTCTTGGTGGATGTGTGGGAAGAACGTAAGTAGAGGTTTGGCGTTCTAGGAGGATTTCTAGTGAAGAAACTACGCATTTGCTCAGCTAGTTGGACTAGTTAATCCTGGAAACTTGAAAATCTTCTAAGGACCAACTATACCGTGGAGGAGAAATTTGTAGTGAGGGTCTTGGAGATCTTAATTGAAGGAGGATTCAATAAGGAAAAACAATTGGATGGTTAGAATAGATAAAGAACCATCTTGGAGTGAGAAAAATCTCTAGAGTATCAAACCCTCTGCATCAGAGTGGTATCAGAGCCATATTTTCTTGAAGGTTGTGTATGTTTTGTTGGTTCATTTTGTTGCTGATATAAAAATACTCTTAGAGAGCTTGCACTATTTATCCTAGACATTGACCATGCAAGATACAGAATGATATAAACAAGGTTTTTAAACCTCCTACACTTTGAGCTCCATAAACTCGGATGGGATTGCCCTTCAAACTCAGAACAATCAAATTACTAAATTATTCCAATAGAATATGAATGGAATTACAGGAGTTGATCACTATAAAATTTATTCAAATAGACCAATCATAAAAGTAAAGATAAATTTTAATAGTGATAGTCACCTAATTCAATGCAAGACAGATTAGTGCTTAATCCTAGGGCATGGAGTCACTGCTGCATAGCTTTAACCCTCTTACTAATGAGTATAAATTTAAGACAAATAAAAAATCTGACATAAACATATACATACCTTACATATCTATCCTCACACATATTAAAAATTAATTAATCAAATTCATTATAAAAATTGAATCCCACTGAAGATAATCCTAAGGCAATTTTAATCTTTCCTTGAAAGAACCCTAAAATTATTTCAAAACCTTCCTAACAGATGCATAAAATGAACATTCCTCAAACATTCAATTTACATAAAATTCAAAAGACAATAATGAAGAAAAAATGCTCATCATATGTTTCATAAACTATTGATAGATCTCATTTTTATTCATGATCAAAATTGCTATTACAGTCAACAGTATTTCAAAACCCAAAAACACTTATAAGTCTTAAACCAAAGTTTGTATATTAAACTTGTACATCCCAATGAAAAATGGCTATCCTTTTCCCACTAGTCTTGGAATCCTTTTATAACTAAGGATGTCACAAGCTATTGACTAACTAGGAAAGATTTACAAAATCTATTTTAACAACAAATTTGCAGTTAACATAAAAACAAAAGCTGGAACTAAAAAAAGGTGGCAAAAGTTGGCGAAGTCTAAATAAGGTTTGTTGATGTAGTTTGACATTATCCTCTTCATCCTTTTAGCTTCACTTCCCACCTTTTTACCTCTTTGGCGGTGGGCCAATCAAAAGTCTTGACCTATTCCAGTTTGGCAACAACCTTTTTCTCTAGGCACTACTTCATCTCCTCATCTATAAATATCCCATAAAATCCATTTGACCAATCAGATTGTGGCTTCAAAATTACAGCTTCATCATATATTTTTGGGATCAAGGGAGGGCACTAGTCACTAAATAGTTGCAATTTAGCAATTATCAAGTTGGCTTTTCCATTAAAGAAACCATCTGTATTATTTACCTCATTGATCATTTCAATGGTATCTCTAATTTTGTCAGGAAAATCATCACTGTATAACATGGTTTTTTTTAGTTTATCCATTAGCCTATACCTTCGTGACCAAGTCTTGAATGCGGGCTCTAAGAATGTCATGGCATCAATAGCTACCTTTGATGCTTCTTGTAATGAGCGATATAGTGTATACACTATGTCAGTCTTCTACTTCAAAACATTAATTCAATGTTGAAGTATGGGAAATATCATGGACATGAGATTTATGCTCTATCACTTTGACAATTCTTTGGACTGGCCTTCTACCATTGCTGAATCTTCTTTTGCCTCTGTGGCAGCACCTGTTTCAATTTTTTATACTTCTTGAGGAATTGGAGTATTTTCTATTTTACTCTCCATTAATTCCTCTTTAAACTTAGCAATCTCTTCTTCCAATGTGTGGTTAAGAACCACAACCTCTTCATTATTTTTTTCTAAGGCCATCATCTGACCAAAATCTATTTCATGTCTCTTTGATAAATCATCAACCTTTGTCAGATTCATGAATGATACCTGATTCATTAGTTGAGCTATCTCAGTATTTGTAGTGTTCTGCAGATTCCAAATCATTTTTTCTACCTTCTTTTCCTCTCTTATAGTCATGAATAGAGGCTTCTGTGTAGCAGGGGCCAATGACCATATAGCCAGAGTCTTGGATTTAGGATCAAAACCTAATCCTTTTAGAACTTCATCCATCTCAAACTCTATTTTCAATAGGGGATCTTCTTGTCTCTTGATCTGATTGATGATAAATGTGGGTTGTAAGTCTCAACTAGGCATAAACATTACTCCACTATTTTGTAATAGTAATTGGGCCTAATCCACAGTGATTAGTTCACTCTCAGTATCATAATCCTGGAGTGTCTTCACAATCTCTTGATTTTTATCAGCATTTTCTTCACCTGTGGTTAACCCTTGCCTCAAGTCCTTTTGTTTCAGCTTGATCAGAAAAGTCTTGAACTCTTAAGACTTTATGAATTCATCATCTTTCATGAATTCATTGGCTTTCATGACTCTCTCATCATCCTTTTCAAATAAAACCATTTGGTTGTCCCCTTGGCCTTCAGTTTGAGGCTCTTTTTGCAATTGTTTTTTTATCCTTCTAAAATATTTGCCATGTTTAGTAATCATAGCCTTGGCCATATTTTTTCTGTCCTACATCATCTTGTGTTCTTTCTTTTTTTTTTTCCTAGGTGGTTCTCTAGCAGAGGTAGTTTCCTTACTAGTTTGTTCTTCTTCTTGATGCTCTTCCTCTTGTTGTTCTTGATGTTATGGGTCATGCAATGAAACAGGAATTGGGGACCCTTGAGACTTTACATCCTCAACACTAAATAGTGGTACCTGTGCCATTAAAGTTTCATACAATCTAAGTGTTTCCTCTATCCTTTGTAAGTATGGGAGATCAGGGAAAAAACTAGAGAAAGTATTCTCTGACTCTTTCCATTTAGCTTCTACCCTAAGGAGGTCATTCCATTTCCTTCTCCTCTCCTATACTTCATTCTTATTTAATTTATTCCTCACAACATATTCATCATCCAGTGGCCCATGATCTCTAATCTTTTTCCAAGGAGTCATTCTTTTCAGGGTTGTTTGTATAAATTGTTTTGGATCACAGAACCTGACAATTGCAGTAGACATTCTATATTGCTTGAACTAGTCATTAATCAGGTCAAAAACTCTTTTCCCAATGGAGAAGTCAAAACCTACCCATAATATAGGGATGAAAGTACCCTTCCTATGTCCCTCTAAAAATTCTTTATCAACCCAAGTGATTTTCCAAACAAATTCCAAAAATGCAATCCTAAGAGGAACAAACTTGGGGAGGATATGAGGTGGTTGTTTATAGCCATACACTCTGATGATAGTAATATAATCAAAGAAGAAAAATTCACCCCAATTGTGAGTGATAGGCTAGTTTGGAACTAATTCCCAAGGTCTCAAAACTTTTCTAACCTCAAATGGATGTCTATGCCTATTTGTTCCCAATAAATCAAAAATTGGATCCACAATCCAATTACAAAAGATGAGTTCATGGATGAACCATCCCATATGTGGGTCCATCTTTGGATGGGTACATTGACACCATACTCTAAAACAAATAATTTAAACTCTTTATCCATAGATTCCTTGTTATAACATAGAGTCATATACATCAGATGAGAGTAATGCTTAAAGGTAGGTACTAGGGCATCTGATTGTATCTCTACTAATGCAACATGAATAGCATAAACTATGTATCCCACATAGTCATAATTAGTATTGACCTCCAGGTGTTGAATATTCATGGCCATCATGAGTACATCTTGAGGCACTGTAGAATCTCCATCAAAACCTAATACTCTAGTCAAGCCATATACTATGCATTTTATGTAATGGTGAAATAGGGATAAGTCAAAAGGCGGTTTAAGATTGTCTGGGAGTTTCACTAGGTGGCTATCTACCCTAGGCATGAATTTAGGTATTTCATATTTCTTAATCAAATGTTCTCTCTTGATATAATTTTCCTGAATCTTCTTTAAATCAATATTTGTGCACAATGCACCATTGATCCCGAAAACTTCTGTCACTGACCTCTTATCTATGGAAACTAAGGTCTCTTTATCTTTCTTCCTGATTACCCTAGCTACTAGGTATTCATTCTTAGCAATTTCCCTAATAAGGCCTATGTCAACATAAACATCAGGCATAGTTAATTTTTCCATACTCATATCCCAGTGATTGCAAATGGGGACTGCTTTAACCCTATTATTCCAAAAATAGTGGAAAAAAGTATTACCAGAGTAATTCAGAGTGACCGGGTTTCTACATTGGCACTATTTGTCTTTCCATTCATCCCAATTTTCACTGTTCATATTTAAATTCTCAGGCGGGAACTCAACAAATTCTTCCTAATACTTTTTTAGTGTAACCTCCTTCTTCTTAGACCCATGCGAAGTAGCGGTAACAATAGCTTGACTCATTTTTCCTCTTCAAATTGCTATCTCAGACAAACTTTTTCAGATAAACAAGCTTTATCGCTCTTTACATAAAATCTTAGGATGCAGAATTGAGAACTTTACCAAATCAAGCTCAATCATTTAGACTTATAGTCATCAAATCAACATCTTGTCCGATTTGAATGCCAAATTCTCACACTTGCAGTATCATGCAATCATCTCTCTATAACTAATGCTGCCATTAATTCACATTGTATGATCCCTACTAGAAAAAGTACACAACCTTTTTTTTTTTTTTTCCCCTCGTAAGCCTAAAATCAGCCATATGTCAATTTGTTGCCAACTCACTATACCTCGCCTACATTCAAATTTGTCCTTGCTAGCGAGCGACAAGACCATTTTCTTCTATCAGTTGCACACTCACACTCTATATTTGCTTTGACTCATATGTTTTGTGACTGGGCGATGACCTAACTGGAAACTTCACCACTTTATAATTGCACACTCACTATCCCTTCCTACTTTATATTCATACTTGAGTGAGTAAGTGACATCACTTTTCTTTTTATCAATCGCAGACTCGCTACTCAGAACGTTACATTCATTGAAACTCTGCAAGTGAGTGACACGATCTTTATTGCTCATTCACTTCTTAGTAGAACATTTTCTGACCTCCACTTATCATGCTTTGCGCTTGACCGAGTGAGAAGGTTTGAAAAATAATTAAACATTAATTTTTGGTCGCGCAATTTCCATGGCTTTCTGATTTGTCTTTATACCTCTGCGGGTGAGCGATGATAGTTTTCTTTATGAATTTTTACTTAATCGCTCACTCACACTACAAGATATTCTAGTTCATAAGCATTAGCGAGTGAGCGATGACCCTTTTTTTGTCTATCATTCGTATATTCACTGTTGAGATTTCCATATGGATGAATCCTTTGTGACTGAGTGAGTGCCTTCATCACATGTTCACAATGTATTAATTGCTCACTATCTGATCTCTCTTGACTGATCTTTCTTCATGAGCGACTGAGTGACAACTTTCCACTTTTCTTCACCGCACACGCATGAGTATATTTTTGCTTGACTTTATACTTGAGCGAGTGAGCGATAGCATACCCTTTCTCTCATCACACACTCGTGAGCTTAAAATTTGAGACAACAAATCATTGGCGACTGAGAAGGAATAAAATTGGACATTTAGTTGCGCACTCATGCACTTTATAAACACTGCATATTTCCTGCACGACTAGCCAACAAGGACCATCTAGTAATGAATGCACATTACATCACGTACTCGCATTACACAAAATACAATAGGTAAGATCTGCATGAGTGAGTTCTATTAGATTATGACTTCATCGCACACTCACGATTTATAAAGATACACATAATAACTTAGTCTGAGTGCACAACCAATCTTAACTTATAAAACTCGCTTAGTCGCGGACCAAAAAGTGAAAGACCTGAGACCACCATGATTGCACAATACATAAAAATTGTAACTCATCGCTATCTCGCTGAAATCTTTAATATAGAACTTGATCCCCTCCGACTCAGCGACCAACAAAAAAATTCCAACTTGCTGAGTTGCGGATTTACAACCGACTTCAAAATTACATCACAATTACATGATTAAGACAAATTAATGACCAAATCACTCACTCATGCACCTAAATTGACTTAACAGGACATGATCACAACTGCACGATTCATTCAAAAACATGACTCGTCGCTCACTCACTTACTTAAAAGGTCACTTTAAAATATTAGCGTGGGTGTGCGACTAAGGCTGAAAACAAGGCAAATTTGAAAATTTGATAACAAAATTTTACATTTTGACATGCAACCACATGGATTCTGAACCAAAAGACGTGGGAAAATTTGCCAAAGCATGGAAAATTGAAAATTTTGATATTGAGTGCTAACAATGGCTCTGACAGGGGAAAGTTAATTGCAAAATTGACATTAGAAGCCAAAAATTTGGGAGACAGAGCACAAAAATGAAACAAAATTGTACATACACACAAAAAAAACACTAAAGTAGGGAAATCTAAACTACTGTGCATTGGCAATTCCTGTATCTCACCACTTGTGTCTTCCAGAAAATAAGAATCTTGACCATGAAACTCCTGGATTACAAAAGTACCCATCCATAATGATTCAAATTTACCATGTTTTCCCTTTTCATCTTTTCTATCATTCCACTGAAGCACCATATCATTTATCTGAAACTTTCTTTCTGTTGTTATTTTGTCAAAAAAGTACTTGGATTTGTGTTGAAGTTTCATGTTTATTTTATGTGCCTCTACTAGATTATTTCTTCTAGTTCCATTAGTTCGTCCATCCTCTCCATCATGGGTTCTTGTTCTTCGAATTCCTCTTCTTGGAGAAATTTATATACTAGTAACAGATTATTTAAAGGAAACCTTTCCTGAGTTCCATAAACCATTTCAAAAGGGGATACCCCTATTGCTCTCTTCATTGTTACCCTATCAGCCCAAAGGGATAATTTTAGTTTTCAATGCCAAGACTTTTTATTTTTGTCCAAAGCTCTTTTAATGATTTTCATGATGCTTTTATTGCTAGACTTAGCTTGTCCATTTTATTGAGCATGATATGTGACGAATAAGATATAGTAATGCCTGCATAATCTTCACAAAAATCCTTAAACTCCTTATTCCTAAAACACATGGCATTGTCCATGACAAACTTAATGGGCACACAAAATTTTGTCAGAATATTATCCATTAAGAAATCCATCACTACCTTGCTAGTAGCCATTTTTGAGTGAATATTCTCTATCCATTTTGTAAAATAGTCTGTGGCCACGAGAATCCAACTATGGCCTCCACTAGATTTTCTAATAAAATCAAGACCCCATTGGGTAAAAGGTGCTTCAATAGTCAAAGGATTTAAAGGTAAAGCTCCTGAAAATTTCATCTTAAAGGAAAACCTTTGGCAAGGTTCACATCTTTGTACAAACATCAGAGTATCCTTGAAAAGATATGGCCAATAATATCCAGCCATGATTATCTTGTGAGTTGTGGTCTTGGCAGAATAATGCCCACCACACACACAACTATGCATTTCATTAAAAAAAAAATTAGATTGTGATTTATCCAGACAGAGCAACAAAATTCCATCCTTATTCTTCCAAAATAAATCACCTCGTATCAAGACATACCTTTGATCCTGCAATTTCAGAGTCCTTTTTTGATTATTTGACATATGCTCAAGAAATTTACTATTTAAAAAAAAAAACACTATATCAGTATAGCATGGATGCAATTCTATACTGGTCAAATTCATATTTAATGTTTGCATATTATTGACTTCAGCCAATTCCATTTTTGTGTCAATCGTTAGCTTGGCCAAACCCAAACCCCTTACTAATTTGGTAACTTGAATTTCTAGATTAAATTCTTGAATCCTGTTGATCCATTTACACCTTTTTCTAGTAACTTCAGACTGAGACAATATGTCTTTGACTATAGCATGTGGCACATAAGAAATTATCTTTGCACAAACTAAATAAGGTCTAAAAACTTTGACTATTTTGACCAATGCATATGCTTGTTTCTATATTATCTCATAATTAAGTTCTACTACTTGCAGAGACTTACTAAAAAATGCTACGGGATGATCAAAACCTTCGTCATATTTCTACAAGAATATTTTAGAAATTGTATGGAATGAAGCTAAAGAAAATATAGAAAAATTCTTTTCATAATCTGGAGATCTCAGCACACGTTCTTGCTGAGTAGCTACTTTTATCTCATTAAAAGTTGATTGAGCATCTTTATCCCATTCAAACTTAGCATTTTTATTTACCAATTTAATAATGGGTTTTACTATCTCAGAAAATTTTTCAATGAATCTCCACACAAAGTTTACTTTCCAAAGGAAGGACTGAACACCTTTGATGTTCTTTGGGGGAAAGAGTTGGTTGATGGCTTCCACTCTCTCAGGATAAATCCTAACACCTTCTTTAGATACTATATGTCCCAATAATTTACCTTCTGTCACAACCAAATGAAATTTCTTTGGATTTAAAGAAATCCCATATTCCAAGGCCTTAGTAAAAATCTTTTCCAAATGCTTACAATGATCCTCAGCCTTTTAGGAATATGTAGTAAGATCATACTGATACACCACCATAAAAATATTTATAAACTCCTTAAAATCCACACCCATGGCCCTTTGGAAAGTAGCTCCTACATTTCTCAGGCCAAATAGCATTCTTACATAGACATATGTACCCCATGGGGTAGTGAAGGTTGTCTTGAATTGCTCAGATTCTTGAACTTGCACCTAGTTATAACCAGAAAAACCATCCATCATAGATAGAAAATCATAGCTAGTAACCCTTTGTAGCATTGCCTCCATGTTTGGTAACGAATAATTATCTTTTAATGAAGCTACATTGAGGTTCCTGAAATCAACACATAGCATGATATCTCCATTTTTCTTTCTGATAGGGACCAAATTAGACACCCAAGAATAATTCCTGATTGGTTTTATGATCCCAGCCTCTCTATGTTTTGCCAATTCTTGCTACATTTTGGGGGCTAGCAAAAGATTGATTGGCCTTTGTTTTTGTCTAAAAGGCTTAATATCATCTTTTAATGGGATTTAATGTTGTAATAGGTCTTCCCTATAAGCCTAGAGGTCTTCATAAGACCAAGAAAGAACATGTTTGAACCTTTTCAGGAAGCTAATCAGATTTGTCCTCACATGAGGAGCTAATTTCTTTCCAATATATACAATCCTAGGATTACACATTGATCCTAAGTTTACCTCCTCAAATTCATCCAACTTGGCTTTAGATTTTTGACACATATGATTATCATTGTCAGTAAATAATCCCTCCAATTGAGTTAGTCCTTTGGGGATTTATTTGTCTGCAATTGCAAAATCTCAATCCCAAATATAGTTTCTTTCCTGTCAATAATCTCTATCAAATTATTATAGTCGATGACTTGCCCTTCATAATTATCCACACATTGAATAAAATTGAGAATGTCCTCATCACTTTTGAAAAATTTCCAATTATACACATTATCAAGAATAGCAGGCCTAGTTTTAGTTTCCACAATAGATACCCCTATGAGCATTAAATCATCATTTTTCACGGCCATATCTTGATCTAATTTGATCCCGCCTAGGGCGCTACCATATCTTGATCTAATTTGAGAAATAGCTAACTTTGAATCATCAAAGACTCTTAATAACTTAATGCCATGATTGATTTCTATTTCTAATCCCGATAAAAAGGCTTCATACTCAGCTATATTGTTTGTACATTGAAATGTTAGGAGAAATGAGTACTTGAAAGTAATACCTGATGTAGAGACAAATAGTACACCCGCTCCTGACCCTTCTCTAGAGAATGCTCCATCAAAATACATCTACCACAGTCAAAGCTATTGCAATTCTAATTCTTCCACTATGGGATCTATGTTTTTCAACTGTGGTTGAATTTTTCCACCTTGAAATTATTTATATCTACGTCCACAAAGCAATTTAGCATGTCTGGTTCAACCTTGTCAACATAAATAGGAGATCTGGGCTCCCTCAATAGTTTTGATTCTTTCCCATTAACAAAAATGGTAGAAAAATAAAAATCCAATTGTACATATCCTCCAATGGCTACAACACATTGTCTTGATAAGACCATGCCATAATGGGGTGGTGAATCCACAACCACAACATCTATTTTAAAAGTGACCTTAGGGTATGCAGCAAGTTTTATCTCTAATCCTTGAAAATTTCCTACTAAAGGTACTTCCCTATTATCTATGGCATAACATTTACCAAAAGTAGTATCCACCTCTAAACCCAATTGTTTCATAACAATGTAAGTCATCACATTAGCAACAACCCTTGAATCTATCATACAATTTTTTAGAAACATATTGTTTGTGAGTAGTGCTACATAGAAAGGATCGATCTGATCTGGATCTTGAACAACTATATTTCCCAGACAGATTGGGATTCCATATTTTTCTTCTTTCTTGCCTTTCAGTTCATCATTCAAAGTAGTATTATCATGCATACTAGGCAAATGAGATAACAATGAGAAGGCTACTTCCTGGTTATCTTTAATTTTAAAAATCTCAAGTAAAGGGAAAAAGAATTTCATTTGAGATAAGGCTTGCTTCATGTTAAAACTTTGGAAACACATGACATTGTCAGAAGGTATTTTACCTTTACTCTCTATTACCTATCTTGTTTTTTGGCCATGAGTGGGGGTAACTTTGTTTTCTTCAACCAAGGTGTCCTTCAGTTCAACTTGTGTAGTTTATTCACTTATGACTTCAGTGATAATAGGTGAATAAATTTGTTTCCCACCTTGATCAACTTTCCTATTCCTAAGCTGGTATGAACTTCTTGCTTGTGTCAAAACAACAATAGTTATAAATCTTATCTCTTCATCATTAGGCATCCCAAATTGAAAGTTCTCTAACTTAGCGCTCGTATCATTTAATGTGATTGGCATGTTTTCTTATGGCTCTATCTCTGAACTACCATTGTCATCTTCAAAAGTAAGTGCACACATGTTTATTGTAGGTTTTTTCTCACTTTGATTTTCTTGTGTTCCAATGTCTTCATATTGCTCCACCATACTCTGAGCTACTGCACATTGATAAGGGGAATGAGGCATATTACAGGCCATCCACCAAGGAGTATTTTCCACATTATGATCATTGCCATTTTTCAATGGGTCAAGGATATCTTTGTTCTTGAGATCAGTTTGTTCTTCTAACACAGGTTTTCCATCATTTCATTAGGTCTTTTAGGGAAAATCATGCAACCTATAGGGATTATCTTTCCTTTGGTACTGTGTTCTATTGTTTTGAAACCCCTTCTCATTCTTGTCTACCTTAGCAACAAAACCTTTCACTACACTCACCAATGTTTCCATCTTATCTTCTTCCTTGCGATTTTTATTTGATTGTGTGTTTGAATCTTTCCAAAGTCTACTGTCATCCCATTTACCAAGCTTTCCAGAAGCTCTTCTGTTACTTTCTATGTTTATGGCCAATTTGTATACATCTCTCATAGTCTGAGGATCTTTATCTCTTACCAGGTAAGCATTATTTCCATCCAAAGAATTACAATAAGTGGTGACACATACATTTTCATCCATTCTCAATAATTGGAACAACTTACACATAGCCTTTTGAAATCTTACGTTAAATTCAACAATGCCTTCATTAGTAAATTTTTTCAAACTGTTGAATTCATTCAACATAAAACCAGAATTTATCTTGTCACCATACTGTTCTTTGAAACTTCTAACAAATTCATCCCAAGAATAGATACTATGATCAGGAAAACCTCAGTACCAATCTCTTGCATCCTCAGTTAACGATTGCACAAATAATTTCATCACAGCATCCTCATCTCCAATCTCATAATCATTCATTGTATCTGAAAATACATTTAGATGTTCTTCACCATTTACAACATTATTCCCACTGAATTTGGGAATCTTATCTCTAACCTCATTAGAAATAGGGTTTGGTTGGCCAAGGGATACCGTAAAAAAAAATTTTCTATATCTCTCCAATTGAATAGGTCTTCTTTGAAAATTATTGCCCACATTTTGGCCAGCTCTCTGACCAATACTACCAATGTTCTGGCCAATGCCTACATTTTGGTGGCTAATATTTTTTTTGAGTCCACTTTCTCTTGACTGTGATGCAACTCCTTGAGCTGCACCATATGTCTGGGTACTTGTGTTAGCATTATTGGTCTAAAAATTAGAATTAAAAACAAGCATAGTTTGATTAGTTGCAGTAGTATTGTTTGTTACATCAGGATTAGTCATGGGACTCAAAAATGCAATCCGTCTTTTCATCTCTGCAACAGTAGCTTTGAACTCTTCTCTTTCCAACTATTTTGCAATATCATCTTTGGCCTTTCTATCCCTTTCTAATTCCATATCCAGTGAAAACATATCTTGAGAAATATACTGTTCACTCTTAGATTCAGAGAAATTAATACCCATGAGCTTTTGTTTTCCCTTTTCAACATTTATTTGTGTGACATTAAGTATTGATACATTTGGTGTGGGTATCTAAGACATAGGGGGTTTTTTACTTTCATAATTGATGACTTTACTCACCACAGGGCCTATATCTTTGGGATTACTTTTCTTAAGAAGGTGTTCTCTTTCTTGTCATTCTTCTATCAACATGTCTACATCTCAAAAAAGCTCTTTATTCAAGCCATGAAATCCCTCATTAGCACCCTGAGCTACAATTTTTAATTGGGCAACCTGTTTTTTCAAATTTTCTCTCTCAGTGATTGCATTTATAATTTGCTCCTCTCTAGCCTAATCATTTTTTTGCTTGATAAGCAACATTTCATCTAATTCCCTCTTCAAAAGGTCATTATCTCTAAGGACTCCCTCAATATCAGAACTGGAAGAGTCATAGATATTGATCAAGTTATCTCCCTTTTAGTCCTCAACCTATTCATAAGGGATACCCTTGAAATATGATGATGTCTCACCCTTTTATTGATATACATTCTTTGGCCTAGGGTTAAATATATCTTAAAAGTAACTAGTAGTGTCAGACTCAAGATTTAGGGGTTCATTTATTTCTTTCTCAAGAGTAGTACCTAAGGACTAACAGGGGCCTACAGATCTAGGCTTCCAAGAAGTATTGTTATAAGATTCTCCTTTCCTACAATGGTTTCTTCTAGAAATTTGTGAAACATCACTCTCTGATGTTTCCTGAGAGTGATTCTTTGTGTTTGCTTTTGTATTCCTCATTTTTTACAAAATGAAATTTCACACACTTGATTTGCTAGTGTTCTCCTTAGAAGCACTATAACCAATAAATTGAAGTCGCAACCCAAAAACTTTGGGAATAAAATAATGAAAGTTCACCTTGAAAATGATATTTGAGGATATGATTCAATAAAGTGCAAAAAACAACTTGTGATTTCAACAAAATAGGACTTCAAGGAATCTATATTATATAACATTATCTTAAGACTAACCTTTCACACATTCCTTGATAAAATTCCCCATTAGAGTCACCATTTTCTGTTGGTTTCTTTTCTTTCTGATATAAAAATACTCTCAGAGAGCTTGCACTATTTATCCCAGACATTGACCATGCAAGAGACAAAATCACAGAAACAAGGTTTTTAAACCTCCTACACTTTGAGCTCCATAAACTCGCACGGGATTACCCTTCTAACTCAAAACAATCAAATCACTAAATTATTCCAGTAGAATATGAATGGAATTATAGGAGTTGATCACTATAACATTTATTCAAATAGACGAATCATAAAAGTAAAGATCAATTTTAATAGTGATAGTCACCTAATTCAATGTAGGATAGATCAGTGCTTAATCCTAGGGCATGGAGTCACTGCTGCATAGCTTTAACCATCTTACTCATGAACAAAAATTTAAGACAAGTACAAAATCAAAAATAAACATAGACATACCTTATGTATCTATCCTCACACATATAAAAAATTAATTCATCAAATTCATTATAAAAAATGAATCCCACTGAAGATAATCCTAAGGCAATTTTAATCGTTCCTTGAAAGAACCCTTAAATTATTTCAAAATTTGCCTAACAGATGCATAAATTGAATATTTCTCAAACATTCAATCTACATAAAATTTAGAAAACCATAATGAAGAAAAAAATGCTCATCATATGTTTCAGAAACTATTGATGGATCTCATTTGTATTCATGATCAAAATTGATATTACAGTCAACAATATTTCAAAACACAAAAACACTTATAAGTCTTAAACCAGAGTTTGTATATTAAACTTGTACATCCAAATGAAAAATGGCTATCCTTTTCCTAGTATTCTTGGAATTCTTTTGTAACTAAGGATGCAACAAGCTATGGACTAACTTGGAAAGATTTACAAAATCTTTTTTAACAACAAATTTAAAGTAAACATAAAAACAAAAGCTGCAACCAAAAATAGGTGGCAAAAGTTGGCGAAGTCTGAATAAGGTTTGTTGATGTAGTTTGACAGTATCCTCTTCATCCTTTCAGCTTTGCTTCCTACATGTTTACCTCTTTGACAGTGGGCCAATCAAAAGTCTTGACCTATTCTAGTTTGGCAACAACCTCTTTCCACCTGGCGTCAATGGTTGATCTAGCCTCTGAAACAAATTTTGCCATATCTCTCTCAACCTTGAAGAGGTTGTCAATCAGTTTGTTGTAGTACTAAGCATATACATCTTTCTCTAGGCGCTGCTTCATCTCCTCACCTATAAATACCCCATCAAATCCATTTTTCCAATCGGATTGTGGCTTCAGAATGCCAACTTCATCACATATTTTTGGGATCAATGGAGGGCACTGGTCACCAAATATTTGCAATTTACCACTTATCAATTCATCTTTTCCATTAAAGAAACCATATGTATTATTTACCTCATTGATCATTTCAATGGTATCTATGATTTTGTCAGGAAAATCATCACTATATAACATGACTATTTTTAGTTTATCCATCAGCCTATCCCTTCCTGACCAAGTATTGAATGTGGGCTCTAAGAATGTCATGGATTCAACAGCTACCTTTGATGCTTCTTGGAATGAGCCATATAGTGTATACACTATGTTAGTCTTCTTCAAAACATCAATTTGATGTTGAAGTATGGGAAATATGATGGACATGACATTTATGCTTTGTCCCTATGATAATTCTTTGGACTGAGATTATGCCATTGTTGAATCTTCATTTGCCTCTGTGGCAGAATCTGTTTCAATTTTTGATACTTCTTGAGGAATTAGAGCCCTTTCTCTTTTACTCTCCATTAATTCCTCTTTTAACTTAGCAATCTCTTCTTCCAATGTGTGATTAAAAATCATGACCTCCTCATGCTTTTTGGCTAAGGCAATCATCTGACCAAAAGTTGTTTCATATCTCTTTGTTAAATCATCAACCTTTGCCAAGTTCATGAATGATACCTGAGTCATCAGTTTAGATATCTCAGTATCTATAGTGCTCTATAGATTCCAAATCATTTTGTCTGCCTTCTTTTCCTCTGTTATAATCATGACTTGAGGCTTTTGTATAGAAGGGGCCAATGACCATATAACAAGAGTCTTGGATTTAGGATGAAATCATGATCCTTTTAGAACTTCATCCATCTCAAACTCTATTTTTGATAGGGGATCTTCTTGTCTCCTGATTTGATTGATGATAAATGTGGACTATAAGTCCCAACCAGGCATCAACATTACTCCACTATTTTGTACTAGTAATCAGGCATGTCCATAGTGATTAGTTCACTATCAGAATCATAATCCTAGAGGGTCTTCACAATGTCTTCATTTTTATCTGCATTTTCTTCACCTGTGGTTAACCCTTGCCTCAAGTCATTTTTTTTCAGCTTGATCAAAAAATTCTTGAACTCTTTAGACTTTATGAATTCATCATCTTTCATGAAATAATTAGCTATCATGACTCTCTACTCATCCTGTTCAAATAAAACCATTTGGTTGACCCCTTGGCCTTCAGTTTGAGGCTCTTTTTTCAATTGTCTTTTTAGCCTTCTAAAATATTTTCCATGTTCAGTAATTATAGCCTTGGCCATAGTTTTCCTATCTTGCATTATATTGTGTTCTTTCTTTTGTTTTTGCTTGGGTGGTTCTCCAGCAGAGGTAGCTTCCTCACCGACTTCTTCTTCTTCTTGATGCTCTCCCTCTTGTTGTTCTTGATGTTCTGGGTCCTGCAATGCAATAGGAATTGGGGACCCTTGAGACTGTACATCCTCAACACTAAATTGTGGTACCTGTGCCATTAAAGTGTCATAGGATCTAAGCATTTCATCTATCCTTTGTATGTCTAGGAGATGAGGGAAAAACTAGAGAAAGTATTGTCTGACTCTTTCCATTCAGCTTCTTCCCTAAGGAGGTCATTCCATTTCCTTCTCCTCCCTTGGACATCATGCTTATTTAATTTTCTCCTCACAACATCTTCATCATACAGTGGCTCATGATCTCTAATCTTTTTCCAAGGAGTCATTCTTTTCAGGGCTATTTGTATAAACTATTTTGGATCACAAAACCTAGCAATTGTAGTAGACATTCTATATTGCTTTGAGAAGTCATTAATCAGGTCAAAAAATCTTTTCCTAATGGAGAAGTCACAACCTACCCATAATGTAAGGATGAAAGTACCCTTCCGATGTCCCTTTAAAATTTTTTTATCAACCCAAGTGATTTGCCTAATAAATTCCAGAAATGCAATCCTAAGAGGAACAAACTTGGGAAGGGTGTGAGGTGGTTGTTTACAGCCATACACTCTGATCATAGTAATATAATCAAAGAAGAAAAATTCACCCCAATTGTGAGTGATGGGCTATTTTGGAACAAATTCCCAAGGTCTCAAAACTTTTCTAACCTCAAATGGAAGTCCATGCCTAATTGTTCCCAATAAATCAAAAATTGGATCCACAATCCAATTACAATAGCATACAAAAGATGAGTTCACAGATGAACTATCCCATGCCTGGGTGCATCTATGGATTGGTGTATTGACACCATACTCTAAAAAAAATAATTCAAGCTCTTTATCCATAGATGCCCTGTTATATTATAGAATCATATACATCAGATGAGAGTAATGCTTGACGGTAGGTACTGGGGCATCTAACTATATCTCCACTAATGCAGCATGAATAGCATCAACTATGTATCCCACATAGTCATAATCAGTATTGACCTTCAGGTGCTGAATATTCATGGCCATCATGAGTACATCTTGAGGCACTGTAGAATCTCCATCAAAACCTAATACTTTGGTCAAGCCGTATAATGTGCATTTTATGTAATGGTAAAATAGGGATATGTCAAAAGGTGGTTTGAGATTGTCTAGGATTTTCACCAAGTGTCTATTGTATGTGTCTGAATGTTGACCTCTAAATCAGCCACAAGACAACATAGTCATTTCTCAATCATTGAATTGCGACGATGAACATGAATTGCTCATTCCACAATATCGATCGGATCAACCTGTTAATGACTACTTAGTTGGGGTGTTTGATTAATCTCAGAACAAGAGCTAACAACCATAGACTATTTCTAAAATGGAGGATTTGAAAGATTTGAAAAATGAAATGAAATTTATTCTATATGAGAGATGCAATTGTAATCTAGGAATGAAGATGCAGATTTCAATCTAAGAAACTTGAAAGAGATAACATAATTAAACTAATTGATAAGTTAAAAAACTAAATTGAGATGAAAAATGCCATTAAGCTAAATGAAATTACACTAAATATGCAATAAAAGATTTTAAATATGAGAAAATTGAGACAATAATTCACTATAGTTTAGGTACTCTAAAAATTGCCCCCCTCAAATGAAGGAACGAAGGTCCATAATATAAAAAATCCTCATGAGAGGATGAAGAGTTTCTTGGGAAGAAACGGCTAACTCTTCATCTTCACAGAGGAAGGTGAGATAAATATGAAGGAATTATTTAATTAAATAAATGAATTATTGCCACATGGGTGGCTTTTCACATTGTTTGAATTATTAAATTCAAGTGAGGATAATCCATTAAAATAACGAAATAATATTTAATTTCCTTCATGTGTATTAGCTAAAGCGGGTGGGATTAATTTAATTTAAAAGCACTTAGGACTTTAGAATTAAATTAATTAATCATAGGGATTTTTAGCTAATAAATCTTGAAAATTTGGGAATTAAATACAGTGTAATATTTATGCAAATTTAGGTTTTCTGCATTTGAGACTAAGTCAATTAAAGACAATTAGGAAGGAGAATTTTCCTAGTACAATAGGACTTCAATGATGAGAATTTGAAGAAATAGACAAAAATTGATTAGAATTGTAAGGTGCCAATTTTGGTGTATTACATTTTGCCCCTCTTTGAATTGATGGGCGAGTAGCGGGTGGATTACAAGAATAGTCTAATGTAACAGAGGAAGATTTTGGGAGTCAAGGTTAGGTTTCCAAGACACCAATCGGATTGAGAAGAAGAACCATCTTCAGAATGAAGCATGATTCTCTGAAGTTAAGTTAGATTGCAAAGACAATGGTCCAAATACCAATTGAGATAAAATAGGAATCAGGGTTAGATTGCCCCAATGTTCTTTGATAGATGATGAAGATTTAGGAGTATCTCTAGAATTAGGGTTAGATTGCCCCAATACGAAGGTTAGCCCTCTGAGATCCAGGTTAGGTTGCCCAGATAATGGTCAAAAGGAGCTTTTGAGAGCTGTCTAAAGAATGAAGCATGACTTTCAAGACTTAGGGTTAGATTTACCCAATACCCAATGGGATTTCTAGAATCATCTCCAGAATGAAGCTTGATCCTTGAGGATCCGAGTTAGATTTCTCAGATACCTAGAAAGATAGATGAAAAGATGACAAGATGTGAGGCATCAAGATCCCCCTAGAGATTCAAGATCATGGAATATCCAATTTTTACCATAAGGTACAAAACACTGAATATGCCCCAAGTGATGAGATGCCCCTAGAAATGGGGACTTTTGATTCAGATCAGACTTATTTGAGAATGATGTGAAAAGCTTCAATGATGCAATCATATTGCCCCCTCGGGAGCAAAATCAAAAGATGACACAATAGAAAGATGATCAACAACAGAAGATTGTAGATAGAAGTAAGATTGAAGATCCAGAGGAATTCAGATATAGAACAAGAGAAGGAAGAATCTATTTAGAGTGATGAAGAGGTCCTGTTGAGTAGGTTTGACCATAGTTGACCAAGTTTGACTACAATTTACTAGTGTTGACTTTTGATGAAAAGATTGTAGAAGTCAAGAAAATGATGATGAGAGATGGTTCTAAAATGAAAGCAACATCATACAACCATCCTTGGCCTTGCAACCATGAGAATATGAATATGACATTAATCTTTAGATTTGTCAAAAAGAGATGTAAGCATTAAGGCACAAGAAGAAAGTTAACCTAAGAATCAAAGCATAATTGCTAGAATGACCAGAATGTTGCTTCCATACAAACATACCAGATACATGAGAGGGTCCCTTCTTTTGCTAAGTGATTGATAAGAATTCTCATCGTGACCCTTATGTTCACCTCATAGGATGAGCACCTTGATTGCATTAAAGCAGAAAGAAGTCAGCCTAAAAAGACAAGGAGAAGAACCAATCTCACAAAAGTTTCCATATAAAAGGAGTCGAGGTACACATGGATATCCAACATGATATGGAGTCTCTCATAGTGGACACCCCTCTTATATGGATCCTTTGGATCACTGGAACCAAACTAGCAAACAAAAAGAAAATAAAAGATCATGCCACCAATCTTCACAACGCTTGGTCAAGAATAGACGTCTTGGAGTTGCTCGAGGGAGAATGAAAAAGAAAAAGGAACAAGCACACAAAGGAAAGCTTAGCATGTCTTAGAGAATCATAAATCAAGTTTTAGTTTTAGTTTAGCAGATTGAAGTCAGATCGAAAGGAATGAGGGAAAGAAGATCTTAATAAGATGGTGACAATAGGAAGACACAATGAGATCCACTAGTGACTGATAAAAGAAAGATCCTCAAGGAGAGAGATCTTAGTAAAAAATTAGTAGGTAGACACTGTGAGAACCACTGGTGACTGATGTGAAAGAGAGTCTCAAGGAGAGAAAAAGTGATACAAAGCATTAATAGACAGACAATGTGAGAACCACTGGTGATCGATATGAGAAAGATCCTCAAGGAGAGAGATCTTAGAAAAACATCAGTAGGCAGACACAGTGAGAACCACTGGTGACTGATGTGAAAGAGAGTCTCAAGGAGAGATGAAAGACTATGAAGCATCAGCAAGAAGACACAGTGAGAACCACTTGTGATCAAAATGAGAAAGATCCTCAAGGAGAGATATTGTAGAAAAACATCAGTAGGACTTGACACAGTGAGAACCACTGGTGACTGATGTGAAAGAGAGTCTCAAGAAGAGACAAATTGCTACGAAGCATTGACAAGTAGATGCAGTGAGAACTACTGGTGATCAATGTAAGAGGAGAGAGACTCCAAAAGATAGGACAATGCCCCCTAGACTAGGAAGATGCCCCTGAGTGTGACTAGTTTCAATCCATGTGAATTCGAGAAAAATCTCAAAAATAACTGAGAGCGAATGCATGAGTGAGCAAACTAAAGCAAGAAAGAAACTTAAAGTAGGAAAGTGGGAGAGCAAATTGCAAGACAACCAAGGGATGTTGTGATAGATAGAGAATTGTAGAAAAAGAGGTGCCTGTTTACCAAGTTTTAACTATCTTGGCAGAAATTCTATTTTTGCTACCATGATGCCTATTTACCAGGTTTTCATCAATGGCACATTTTTCTCTTTTTCTCAGTTTTTTGTATTTTTCATTTTTTGATTTTTTTTTTTTCGTATTATCAAGGCGCCTGTTTACCAAGTTTTCACAAGGATAATAGATACATCAAAGTGCCTATTTTCCAAGTTTTCACTGAGATCATTTTTTTTAGGACATTTTGCAATTTTTAGGATTTTCTCAGAATAAAGTATGTACATGAGCATTTAGAAGACATCTCAACTGTAGAAATTCTTCAGATGAAGAGCATTGATAAGCTCTTTGAGATGTTCCCCCTCTGTGGTAGAGAGATGGTAAGTGCCAGACCCAAATACTACAGTGATAACATACCAACCAAGCCAGTTTGGTTCAAATTTTCCTTTCTGGAGCCGCTACTATTGATTCTTGGGGTTCTCTCTCAGGATGAGATCACCCATTTGGAATTCCCTTGGTCTAAACCTCTTGTTGTAGCTTTAAGATATTCTCTTATGATATGCTTAGAGATGCTTGAATGCCACTTTCCAACATTCATCCAGTAGTTCTAGCTCTTGAAGTTGAGATATTCTGATATCATCAGTAGTAATGAGGCCCTTCAGAGAGATTCGCAAAGTAGGAATCTCAACCTCAATAGGAAGCACTGCATCTGCACTATAAACTAGAGCAAAGGGCGTAGCCCCTGTTGGTTTTTGTATACTGGTGCGGTAAGCCCATAAAGCTATACTAATCTTGAGATGCCAGTCATCTAGATCTATGTACTGTGTGGTGTATGATCTTGAGAACAGTCTTATTTGAAGCTTCCACCTATCCATTACAGTCGGGATAATAGATAGAAGACCAGTGCTGAATAATTCTGAACTTAATGCATAATTCTTTTAGATCCTTGTTCTTTAATTGCCCCATTTTTATTGATTATTGATGGGGTAAACCATATCTATAGATGATGTAGTTCACTATAAACATGGCCATAGACTTGCCATCAGCTACGATGAGGGGCCCTCCCTCAACCCACTAGGTAAAATAGTCTGTAGCAATAATGATGAATTTATGTCCCCTTAAAGAAGATGGATGTATCTAACCCACCAAGTCAAAGGCCCACTACTAAAATGGCCAAAAGCTAACAAAAGGAATGAGCTCCTTGGTAGGATCGTGGATTAGATTTCCATGAACCTGACACTGTTTGCAAGATTTAGCAAATTGTGTAGCTTCTTTCTCCATATCCGGCCAATAGTAACCAGATCTAATAAGTTTGTGAGCTAGTGTCGGGCTATTTGACTGAGACCCACAGA
Source organism: Thuja plicata (assembly GCA_018584345.1). NCBI lineage: Eukaryota > Viridiplantae > Streptophyta > Pinopsida > Cupressales > Cupressaceae > Thuja > Thuja plicata. Next base: position 2,223,588 of record MU225442.1, read on the forward strand.
TGCCTTCATGCACCATTACTAATGTACGCTTGGACTCATCAGGTTATAAACACCTAAGGAGGGTACCATCTAGACCTTGCCTATATAAGTCGTTAGCTATGATGACAAACCATGAAGCACTGTGGATTAAGTGACCTTTCTCATTTTGGGTGTAAGTGTCTAGAATGATCTAGTCACAAAGGTAGGAGTAAATATGGTGGTAGTGGGATGAGTCATGTCCAATGACTGAATAGATCATCCAGGATTCAAGGGAATTATAAGCAGGGTAGCATAACGTCTCCACTAGGAATTCATGTCAGAAGTCATTTTTTGGCATTTGTAACATGGGAGCTAGAGTAGACATGGCATCAACTGCTTTATTATCTACCCTTGGAATTTGTTGGAAAGTAATGTGTACAAAGTATTTCTTCAGATCATCAACCATCTTTTTATAAGGCACCAATTTTTCATCTTTTGTTTGGTTGATATCATTCACCTGATTGATAACCAACTGTGAATCTCCAAACACCTTTAGCTCATTGACATGCCATTCAATAGTGATCTTTAATCCATTAATCAAGTCTTCATACTCGGTAGTGTTGTTTGTGCAAGGAAACAACATTTTGTAAGTTTTTGGTAATGAATACTACTGAGGTGTAATGAACAAGATTCTGGCACCTGACCCCTGCTGGGTGAATGATCCATCAAAGAACATGGTCCATGCCTGATGTGTGAGAGGCTTGATGGACTCATCTAGGAACTTGATCCTTAATGGTTGATATTTTTCAATAGGTGCCTCTACCAATTGATCTACAATTTCTTTTCCTTTGATAGCTTTTCTTTCCACATACTCAATGTCAAATTCATTGAGTATCATGACCCACTTAGCTAATCTACTCGTGAGTGAAGCTTTGCTGAGTAAGTATTTTAATGGATAAATTTTTGCAATGAGCCTTGTAGTGTGAGAAAGCATATAATGTCATAACTTCTGGGAAGTGAACACCACCACCAAGCAAGCTTTCTCAATGGCAGAATAATTCATTTCATAGGAGACCAACATTCTGCTGATGTAATAGATTGCTCTTTCTTTATTGTTTTGATCTTCTTGAGCCAATAGAGCACCTAGAGATGTTTTTGTAGCTGAGATGTATAAGATTAATGGATTCCCGTGATTAGGAATTAATATAGGTGGATTAGCCAGACATTGTTTGATTTTTTGAAGACCTTGTTCATATTCTTTATTCCATTCATAGGTCACACCTTTATGCAGAGTCTTAGTAAATGGTTGTGACTTGTCAGCTAGATATGAGATGAAGCACTAGATAGACTAAAGCCAACCTTGAAGACCTCTCATTTGGATAATATTGCAAGGTGGAGGCATTTCCATGATAGCTTGCACCTTTCCAAGATCCACCTCAATACCTTTTGTGGAGATGATATAAGCAAGCAATTTTTTGGAAGTTAATCTAAATGCACATTTCCTAGGATTCAGATGTAGTATGAAATTTTTTATATGTTCCAATATAGGGACTAGATAAGTAATATGAGCCTAACTATCCATTCTTTTAGCAAGGGTGTCATCAACATAATCCTCCATTGTTTTGTGCACCATATCATGAAATATAGTAGTGATTGCTCTCTGATATGTGGCTCCAGCATTATTGAGACCAAAAGGCATAACATTCTAGAAGAAATTATCCCATGCAGAAGTGAAAGCAGTCTTTTCTTGATCCTCTTACACAATTTTTATTTGGTTGTAGCCAAAGAAACCATCCATTAGGGATTACATTTCATACCCTACTATCATATCCACAATCATATCAATGTTGGGTAGTGGGAAGTCATCTTTTCGACATGCCTTGTTTAAGTCCCTAAAGTCTGTGTAGACTCTAATAGATTCATCATGCTTCGAGACTAGAACTATGTTGGAGATCCATTCTACATAGTTAATTGGTCTAATGAATCTAGCTTTTAGGATTTTCTCTAATTCTACCTTGATAAGTAGAGCTACATGTGGATGCATTTTTCTGATTTTTTTCTTGACTGGTTTTACTCCAGGAGCTATTGACAGGTGATGCATGATAAGATTAGGATCTACACTAGGAATGTCAGAGTATGTCCATGCAAAGTTTATCTTTTTCTCTTTGAAGAAATCTATGAATTCTTTGAGTTCTTCTGCAAACAATGATTTAGCCACATGAATAATGTGCGGATGCTATTTTGTACCCAAATTTACTGGTTGAGTTAGCTCAATTAGCACAGATGATCATTCCTGGAAATGAATTGGAAGAACATCAAGTATCTCATCCTCAGGAACCTTGGAGAGGTTTTCACATTCAGATACGTCTATTATTTTTACTTTTTTTTTTATTTGACACTGCCACAATGTGGTTTTCACTGTCAGAGCACCTATTTTTTTTTCTTTTGATTTTATGACTAAGATACTTGATATCACTTTCAGTCATGCTAACACTATCTTCACTAGTGGAGGATGTTATAGGTTCAATAGCATGGAGATAAAAAGCTAGAGTATAGTCATTCTAGAATGTGAGGACTTCATTGGATGAGGAAGGGTAATTCCAGTCTATCAGCTCGGGATGTTGGATTGAGAGAGAAGTGACCGATTCAAGTGCATTCATGATATAATCATCAAAAGTGCAAAATAGTAAGTTGAGACCTAGAGAAATCTCATCCAAAGGTATATTTGAATCCATTTGACTCCTAGCGACCATAGTAGAAGACACGTTAACATCTATGGAATCAGACTCATTAGACCTTACACTTGACCCTTCACCTATGTCGAGAAGGTTTTCAGATGTATGTGTAGTATAAACATTCCTATCAAAGGATCCTTTTGAAAGACTGTCGAACTCATATTCATGAGAATGTGTGTTTAAACTCTGATTGGGAAGTTTGTGCCATGAAGGTTTGGGAGTTCTTGTGACACCAACTTGTTCTTGCACAAACTACTCTTGAAACTATGATGGTATGTATAGTTCACACTGGAAACTAGGGTCTTGTGACACTTTCCATTGTTCATATGTCATAGAAGTGGATGGAATAGCCCCATTGAAGTCACTGCTAGCCTTGGCTATATTCACATGTGTTATGACATCATCTGGCTCAGCAAAGAATGTTGCCAGATCTGGCGGAATATGACAAGGAAAGTAATACTGGTCAGAGCTATCCTCTACGATGTAAACAGTAGTTGTGCCTTCCGGTTCTGGTTGAGGATCCAATTTTGGCACAAATTTGTTAATCCCTAGATGGAACAGGGTCTTTTTGAAGCCTAAAATAGTTGTATCTTTTGTTCTTTGACCCGTAGCTTCAATAGGTTCAACTAGCCCATTACCATTCATCCCTATTAGACCACTCCCTTTGTATCCAAAGTGTTTGATGATTTTAAGACCTTCACAATTAGGATGTATTTCACGAGTTGGGGTGGTCTATTCAGATATGTCCTTTCCTTTGTAAATCCAATCTTTAACAGCTCTTTCCTCATCTTCATCTTCTAATGGTGTTGAAGCCCATACAAAGGCACCATCATAAACTATTTCAGGAGGAGTAGTAGAAGCTTTATTGTTCTAAAAAGGTCTCCCATAGGAACGAGGAGACGAAGCTAGAGCTGCTAATTATAGCACATGTTCCATTTGATATCCCCCAATGCCTATGTCTTTGATTTTTAAATTCTATTCCATGTCTCTAAGCTTGGCATCATAGAATTCTATGGATTCTCAGTTAGCAAGAACAAAACTATCAGCTGACTATGTGAGCGTATTACAAGAATAGCCCATATTAGCAGGAACTGTCACTTCTGCACTGTGGAAAGGAAACTTGATGCACTAATGATACGTAAAGGGAATCACTTGGATTTCATGGATCCATGGTCTTCCCAATAGGATGTTATAAGAAAGAGGAATGTCTAGCACTTGACAAGTGACATCTCTTTCAATAGGTCCAACCCGAATAGGTAGTACAACTAAAAATTTAGACGTTCTTTCTTCTTCATCATAGGCTTTGATAGTAATTTTCTTGTGGGACTCTATGCAATCTTCATCATAGCCTAGCTGAGTGAGCAAGTGAGTAGAGAAGATGTTGAGGCCAACACCATTATTAATAAGGACATGACAGACGCACTTTTGGCCAATCATGCCCTCTATATGCAAAGGGGCATTATGCGGGTGGCTGACTGAATGGTCATCTTCTTCTGAGAAAGAAAAATAGTGTGGTGAATTCAAGTGACCCACTATAGATTGAAACTAATCAATATTAATGTCTTTGGGGACATTAACCTCTGCAAGGGCTTTATCCAGAATCTGCCTATGAGCAGGCAAGATCTTCAATAGCTCAAAGATGGTTATTTGAGTGTTGGTTCTTTATAGCTGGTCAAGAGTGCTATAATTAGTAGTAGGAGGTGTGGGGAACATTTTCATGGTCTTGTTGGTAGGGAAAATAGCAGCATTATCTATGGGTTTCTTCGGTGTGGATGTAGTAGCAGGAGGGTCAGGACCCTTGGGAGTGATCTTAGCACGTGATCTAGTAATGATGTTTGTGCAATCGTGAGATGATTCAGGTTAAGATGAGAGAGACCCAGGGCCTCTCAAGACAAATGGGGTCTTAGGCTTATGAGAATCCTAGCTCCTCTTGATATTAATCACATCACAATACTCAACTTTGATAGGTTTGATCATGTTGATGACATTGTCATTAGTGGTATACATGTAGTTAACCTTGGCATTGTTGTTCTTGGTGTTGGAAGACTCACCTTTCTTGTGGGGAGGAGAGGGATCTTTAAATGCTTGGTGATCTAAATTCTTATTATGATTATCTACAACAATATCACCATTATCAATCAGATCTTGGATCTTATGGCACAACTGAAGACAAGTAGAAGTCTTATGACCTTTGTTATGGTGATAGTCACAGTATGTATTGTCAGTCCACCAATGGGGTCATGGTTGCAGATCATAAGGATGCTTTTCCAAAGGAGTGAGAACCTGGTTTTGTACCAAATTCTTGTAAACTACATCAAGCAGTTCTCCCAAGGAAATGAATTCACACTTGGGTCAAGAGGCCCAAGGTTTGTTGCTAGAGAATCTTGAAGGTAGCTGAGCATTTGTTATAGCATTTTCAATAGTTTTGATCGCTTGTATGATAGAAGTAAGATTGAAAACTGATTTTGAAGGAGTCAGGTTCATATTATAAACCACTCCATCATTCAAAACATCCATATTCTTGTTGACAAGCTTCCCTTTATCTTTGTTGGAAGAGGAGGAACCTTGTTTGTTGTCTTTGTGCAAAGTCAATTCCCCTTTCTTAACCATAAATTCCTCTATCCTCATAGCTTGTTGAATCATGCTGTCAAAATTAAGGGGAAATTAAAGCTATACCTGATACCCAAAATTAGGAGTGAGATTGTCCAAGAATATGTTGAGTTTCTCAGATTTGGGTATTTTATGAGGACAGTTGATGCAAAGATGTCTCCATCTTTGGAGAAATATTAGGAATGGCTCCCCTCGTCTTTGCTTGAGATTGTAGAGGTCACTGATGTTGATGGGATGTTGTATATTGTGAGAATAATGGTAGATAAAGAGATTTGCAATCTCATCAAAATTCTTAATTCTAGTAGGTAGTTGAGAAAATCACTCCATGGTAGGCCCACCCAGACTTTGGGGAAAGAGACACATCAAATAAGTTTGATCGTGAATGAACTCCATAGATAGGGCCCAAAATTCTCTCAGATGATCTTGAGGATCGGTGGTACCCAAGTATTTATCATGCTTAGGGAGCTCCACACCCTTGGGAAAATGTGGCATATGAAGACTCCTATCAAAAGGAAAAGGACAGATGCTCTCCATTGTGAATTGCTATGTGGTTTTGTCCTTATCCTTTACAAGTTGGCTAATTTGGTTTTGCATATCTTGAATTATCTTTTGCAATTTGGTAGTCTTAGTCTCTTCCTCTTTAGTCACAAGTGTTTCCACTCTAAAATCTGGGGGTAGCTTAACTCCTTGGTTTGCCAATTCTAGAAAATATTTCTCTTTATCTTCTGCAAGGAGAATTTACATCATCTTGATGAGACCCTTATGAGTTTTATTGATCCTAAAACAATTGTTCAGGTTGTCTTTGAAACAAGGGATTATAGCAATACTAGAACACCAGTTTCTGATTTGGACTGGGATCTATACTATATGGAGAGAAGGAACATGAGGATCCCTCTTGACTATTAGATTGAACAATAGGTTTGGAATGAACTCTTCCTTGATTACGAGATCTACCTTTACTTATTCCGGAACCAAGAATGGGAAATATGTTGCCACTTCTAGTCATAACAGACATAGATGAAGATGAAATGAGAGAGGACTTAGGATCCAAATCAGAATTATGTTTCTAGAAATGGCCAAAAGGAGATAAAGGCTAGAATAGCCAAGATGTGAAATACACCTGGCATGAAACGTCAAGAGTATGGATAGAATAGCCAAGATGTCAGTATCACATTGCAGGGTACAAAATCATAGAAAGGTAGGACAGAGAACAAAGAGACAAAATGATTTTGAGAAAGAATTGGGTAGTTCACAATTCAAGACAATTAGTTTCAGACTATAGACAATAGGGAAATAGGCAATCTGTCCACAAACAAAAATCAGATCAAGGTGATACCACAATAGTGGGTTACACTTTTTGGGAGGAAGGAATTCGTCCTAAAAAGCGTGACCCACTAAAACAACTTTATTTGTTTCGATCAAAAATGCTAATTACTTTCGATCGAAATGGACTAACTTTCGATCGAAAGTAACTAGGTTTACTTTAGCGAAAAAACCCGCCGAAACAGTCATTGTGACTGTTTTGGCTGGGTTGAAAGTGACAGTGGCTGCTGGCATCCGTTTCATCAAACGTCAATAAATCGGGTTTTTCACGTTTCTAATTTCCATATTTTATTGTTTTATAATATATATTGTTTGTATATATGTATTTTAATGTTTTTTAATATATATTGTTTGTAAATATGTGTATATATGCATGTATATGTGTAT
>MU225442.1:2238005-2265298 GCA_018584345.1 Thuja plicata
CTACACAAATATTCTTGAAAGTAATTGGTTTAAATGATATTGAATATGTGGATGATGACAGATTACCAAACCAATTCTTAGACCAGTGCCTATCCTTGGGCTTATAGAGTTAATAAATGAAGATCCACAGAAAAATAGAACAAAATACTATAATTTTCCTTACAACCTACATGCAACTCAGATAAAACGCGTTACAAACTATTCTGTCACCTCTAAAATATTGTATCAAATCCTTAAATATTGTTATGCTCCTTGAAACTATTCACAAAACTTAGTTCTTTCCTTGAAAGAAACTTGCAAGCAATTAGATAGCTACCTTGTAACCAATATGCTTAAAAATTCCTTATAGATTTAAACATAAAAGAGCATACACAACAAGTAAAGAGACAACAATAAGATAGAGTAAAACTCCACTTTATTTTATTCATATTTTTTTTGCTTCAATACATAAAAAACTTGAAAAGCTTGAAGACACAGACACAAATAAAGAAAGTCTGATTTTCAATATATTTCATCCTTTTTAGCTCTTATAGTTTTGGTCTATTTATAGGTCCTTAACCATCTTGGAATCCTTAATGTTAGGATGTAACAAGTTTCAGATGGTTTAACGAACCTAACCCTAAAAGTATAGAAAAGACAAAGAAAGAGAATGTTGAAGCGGTGGTGAGACAAAAAGAGGGGATGAAATATGATATTCTTTTGTCTTCTTCTAGAATCTGGCACCTTAGTCTAACAATGTTTATGATAGCTTCTAATATTTATATCAAGATCAAATGACTACCATTACAGGCTAACTTACACTTATATTTAGTAATAACTAACCTCCATGTGCTCAATGATCAGGCACCAAGTGTTCACTTTCACTCTTCATCTAAGATTTCCTCCTCTACCACAGAATTCTTCTTCTTGGGATTGGTCATCGGGTCCCATGCTGTCACTTCATCTTCTATAGGACATTTAGAGATTTGTGTACTCTATAGTTGTACCTTCTATCTTTCCCATCTGACATCTGTGATGCTTTTAACATCCATTAAGAACTTATTCATGTCAGTCTCTTCCTTGAAGGCTTCATCCAAAATCTTATTGAAACCTTCCATATCTAAATCAGATCCTAAAATAAATGCCTCACTGCTAGGCATTCTTCTATCGAATTCACTCCTCTAGACCTCTAAAGCCTTTATTTGATCATCTTCTCCTTTCAAAGGGGGAACAAATCTATTAAACTTCGGAGAAAATAGATTTAACTTAGCCTTAATCTGATCTAGCTTACCTTTAAAGAAAGATAAGGCTATATTAACCTTCTTAATTTCATCCTCCACCTCTGTCACAATTTCAGGTAAATCTGACCTAAGAGGCTACAAATAGGCAAGTTTTTCAAACAATTGAACCCTAGGAGACCAATTAACAAAATAAGGGTTCAATATGGCAATGTACCCGATCACTTCTCCATGCAAGGTGGGCAATTTATTGTAGGCATTTAGGATGACATCTATTTTGTCTTTGAGAATATCAATCCTATGCTGAAGAATGCATTGCAATGCATTTAGGGCTATCTCATTTTTATTCTTTCCCACATCTTCTTTCTCAACTACTTCCTCTGATTTTTCCTTTTCCTCTATTTGTAAAGGTTGTTCTAGAGGCACATAAACCACTTCAGGTTTCTCTTCTAGTTGCTTCAGCAATTCAACAATTACCTTATCTTGCTAATGTATCTTTATGTGGCACAATTCGCTATCTTTGGCTAGGGTACTGGTTTCCTCAATCAGAATGCTACACTTCTAAGAAATTTTTTTTCTCTTGTCTTCATTCAAGTGAGCCCAATGAGTCATAATCTAAGAAATCTACAAATCTCTAGTGTTCCACACAGTCTAGACCATTTGATTCCCCACCATATTCTCTTGAATGTTAACTAATTGAGGCTTTTGGTCTTTGGGACATAGGGTTCACATGGTGAAGGCTTGTGATTTTGGACCATATCCAAATCCTTTTATCATGTCGTCCATCTGAATCTCACTTGCCAATTTTAGGTCTGATTGCTTCCTAATTTGGTCAATAATGAATGCTGAGGCTATATCCCGGCCCTCAGCAAGCAAAATACCACTATTCAAATCCATTTTCCTTACCTCTTCTGGAGAGACTTCCTCACTACCAGGATCATAGGCTTGCAAAGATACCAAAGCCTCATTTATGATTGTTTCCTCTCCATCTACCTTCAATTAAGCCCTTATCTACTCTTTCATGTGCCATCTCAGAAAATCCTTGAATTCATCTGTCTTGACAAAATTATCATCACTCAGAAATTGCTACTGATGCAACAACCTCTCATCAATACATGCCTTTAGAGGCAACTCTACATTTTCTTCCTCATCCTATTGCTGCCTCTTCCCATGACTGATTATCTTTCTTAGATTATGATCATATAATCTATTTCCAGGAATGAGAGCACTTATTCTATTTCATTTCTTCTCTTGCCTAATAGAAGAAGTCTGACCAGTGTCAACCTTTTGTCTCTTTTTAGTAGGCTCTTCTACATCGTCTAGCTGTGACACTTCAGTTAGGTCAATCATGTGGCCTTGTTCTCCTTTTACCTGTGCTACCTCTGCAACATCCTGTTGAGGTTGGTCATATTGAGGGGGACAGGCATAATCACCATCAATATCACTCTCTTATTCTGATTTTGAATATGTAGGCTCCTTTGCTCCTTTCTTATCTAAAACATTATCCAATTGTTCACAGAGTACATAAAAATTATCAATCATAGCCTTAATCTTATCAAAATAAGGAAAATCAGGGTAAAAGCCTCCAAAAGACAACCCATTTCTCTTTATTTGTTTTTCTAGATTCAACAATTCCTGAATCCTCTCTCTTCTTTTTCTTATCTCATCTTCATCAAGAATATTTATTGTGACATCCTCTTCTACACAGAAACCATGCACATTTGTATTGGGGATGGTAGGAGTCAAAATTTTCCTAACTCCTGCCATGAATCCCTCAGGGTTAATATATCTATATGATGTTGCTCTCATCTTGTAGCTCTCCAACCATGCACTTACTGAATCAATGGCACCCTTGCAAATAGTAAAGTTAAAGATTTTAAACTATCTAGGGGTTAAGCTCCCCTTCCTATGTGGTGCAAAATGTTCATTGTTTGTCAATAATAATTACTAGATAAACTCCATGGCAACAACTCTAGATGGCACATGATAGGGTAAGACATGAGGTGGATGTGTATATCCATATACCCTAATCATGGTAAAATTCTCTTCTAAGAAGAAATCTCCCCAATTTTGATCACCCTCCCACTTGTCTACATACTCACAAGGTCTTAACAATTGCGACACCTTTACTGGGAGTCTGGTTTTGTTTATATGCATGCTCTGGATTAATGGATATACAATCCAATTTTCAAATGCACAAAATTCATATTCTTTGGATGTATAATTCCATATCCTAACCCAAAACTGAATAGGATTAGGCCTGTCCTAGAAAATCCTCTGAGGATTCTAGTTGTTCACATTCATGATCCCGTAGTTAAAATGCAATAACAAATGCATCAGGATAGAATAGTGGAAGAACCTAGTTTCCTTCTCTTTGGGATCCTTCATCTTTTTCTGTGTAGCTACAAATCCTTCATGTATTTTGTCAATAATGTATTGTATGTAGTCATAACTTGTGCTAGAATGCACCTCTTGCATGTCCAATACCATCATCAAAATTCAAGCATTAATTTTCTCTACTCCTCCATCTATTCCTAACACTCTTCATAAAGCATAGGCAATATAATTAATATAGAAATGTAATTCCTTAAAGTAGTAGGGTGCAGTCCCAGGTATAGGAGTAAGATGGTTCCTAACCTCCTTAAGCATATGCTTCTATAATTGACCCCTAGCAACACCAGGTTTTAACCTATACCTCTCATGTTGCTTAGTAATATTTATCTTAGTAGAAATGGTACTGTATAATCCAAAGGCTTGCATAAATGAATTCCTATTTAACATTAATAGGGTAGTGCCATCATTTTTCTTAATCGTTTTAGAAAGAGCATCATAATGGCTAGCAAAACCTATAAACAAGTCTACATCTATATAGACATCAGGGACAATTAACCTAGCAAGACCACAAGTCCAAGGGTTTGACATTGGGATAGCCTTATCAGAATTATTATAGAATTAATTGTAAAGAGAAAAACCTGTTGATCCTGGAGTGCGAGCATCTTTGATCTCACAGTAGTCATCTGCCAGCAAATTTGCATTTGCCCTCTTGTTATGTGTGGACCCCAACAATAGCTTCAGGAATTCATCAGAGTAATTCCTTTTCCCTTTTGCATCATCTCCTACTTCATCACTCCTTCCATTGGTGGAAGCCACACTAATGGCCTTATTCATCTTGCTCTGTTTCAAAACTTCCTTTACCAATATTGAAATAAATCTCCTCTCAAAACTCACTGCTTTCTTCTGATCACTGCTTAACAATTCAAGAAACTTGATAACCAGAAAATTACTCTGCAACTGATCAATTTCCACCTTCTAAACACAAAATACCTAGCACTTATTTTCTCTACAATTTTGGATGCAAGATAAGTGAAAATAAACCTGCAATCAACTCTTTATGGAAACTCTTCTAATTACATTGCTCATCATTGGAAAAACAATCAATTTTGCTTTCAAGTTAACATGCTGTGGAATTGATTGAAATCCTAGCTGTAGCTCATGAATGTGATAGGAAATCAAATTCATATGAGTGTGTGTTCAGAAAAACCCTTATAAAATTCAAACAGGATGACATGTCTTCATATGATTTGTTCTTCCTCAAACATCACAACTACTCCTTTTCATACAACAATTAATTTCCTTGATTTTCATTGGACACTGAATCTCCACGTTGTCATATCAATAACTACCACCTTTTATCATTTTTCATATTCAGTGACCATGCAACTAACCTTATCTCCTTGTCACTGACCAAATCTCTTAACCCTTAACTTTCCTAGAGATCTAGTGACTATGTGATTTTCTTTACTTGTCTAACCATAGTTAAGTTCTGGCGATCACGTGACTGCATGAATCAAAATTGCTTACATGAAATGCTGAACTCAGAGTTTATTTGGAGACCCCATGACTAGCCTTTATCTTTACCTTTAACTATTATTGCTAAGTTGTTGAGTGTTTATCTCCCATTACGAGACCCCACAACTAACCTTAGTCGCCCAATCGCTGATTAAAAATGCTGTGATATTTCTTTCATAGACTACATGAAAACCTTTACCTTTTGATTTTAATTCAGAGACTATGCGACTAAAGATTATCTCATTGTTAGAAGCACTTATTCTTATCATGCAAATCTAATGGAGACTTAGCGACTACCATTATTCTTATTATACTTAACATCTGACGGCTGCGCGTATATTTAAAAGGCCTTAAATCATTTGGAGACTATGTGACAATATAAAATTTATACCTTTAATCTCTTAATTTCCAGATGACCTTTTTTTTTGGGGAGACCACATGACTAATCTTCATTTTTTTCATTGTGGACTTTGTCTCTTCTAACTGTTTGTATCTGAATTGCTAGTTAAACAGTGACTTAGCATCTTAATTTAGCGACAACCTGACTGCCATATATTCTAAACACCTTGCAGTTTGTCATGAAGTCTCAGCATCTTTCACTTAACTCTCATCTTATTTGGAGATTCCATGACTAAAGCAATCACTAAGTCTCATAACAAATCACTAACTACTGGAAAATTTGTGCGACACCGCAACTTAACTGTTTGTCTAGTTGTTGACTACTGACGTAATTTTTCATTAGGAGACTTTGCGACTGAAGGGTTCTGCCAAGTCTCATAACAAATAAGGAATATTTTTTTTCTTCAAGAGACATCCGAACAATAGTTAATCACCAAGTCTCCTAACCAATTGGAATATAATTCTTGGATCAAGCGACTAGGTGACCATTAGGAAAAGTACATGACTTAAGTTTATCAAAAAGGTAATGCAAAATTAGAAACTCGATTGAAATTTTAGGGCTTTTTGCATTTTGACTTAGAAGATAGCATATGGTTTAAGGTTTTTGCACTGTTCATGTGGATTTTGACCTAACAACACAGAAATTTCACAAGAACACTTCAAAAATGGGACATACTTTCTGTCTTAGGATAGAAATTGGCATGAAGGCAACAAAATTTTAGGGAAAAGCAGTAAAACCTAGAATACAACCAATAGTGGCTCTACCTGAGGATTGACTAAATAGAGTTTATGACAAAGAACTATAGAATCTCTAGTTGCAGACCTTTCAAAAAATGACAAGAAAGCCAACTAACCTAAAATAGAAGGGTAACTATTTACAACATTTACAAACACAAAGGGAAAGTATTCACAATATAATACATACTTGTGCATAAACTTTTGATTCTTAGTTGAAAAAGGGTTTTAGGAATTGCCCATGCACAGGAAACTCAAAATCTTCTCCCTCCATGTTCTTCAATAAATAAGAGTCTTTTCCAAAAAATTTTGAGACAATAAATGGCCCTAGCCACAAAGACTTAAACTTCTTGTGTTTTCTTTTGTCTTCTGCTCTAGCATTCCATTGGAGAACTAGGTCACCAGAATGGAATTTTCTCTTAGTAGCCCTTTTATCAAATAAGGTACTTCATCTTTTGCAGCAAATTCATGTTTTCCTTTTGACTATTTCTCCTTCCTTCATCCAATTCTATCAATTGAATCATTCTATTATGCATATTATTAGAAATATCTAAATTTTCTTCTTGTATAAATTGACATATTGGCAATAAATTGTTAATGGGTAATCTTTCTTGTAGACCATATACCAGCTCAAATGGAGACTTACCAGTTGGTTTTTTAACTGTTACTCTGTCAGCCCAAAGTCCTAGTTTCAACTTAGTATGCCATGTTCTTTTATTCTTTTCTAGAGTCCTCTTTAGTATTTTCAATATACTCTTATTACTAGACTAAGCTTGTCCATTAGCCTGTGGATGATATGGGGATGAATATGATATTGTAATCCCATATTTTTCACAGAAACTTGTCATTTCTTTTGATCTAAAACTCATGGCATTGTACATTACTAGCTTAGTAGGTACACCAAATCTAGTTATAATATTCTCCATGAGAAATTTACTGATTACCCTGCTTGTTGCTTTCTTTGTAGGGATGGCTTCAATCCACTTGGTAAAGTAATCTGTGGCAACTAATATCCAACTGTGTCATCCACTAGATTTTTCCTAAAATTCATCAATAAAATCAATCCCCCACATAGTAAAAGGAGCTTCGGTACTTATTGGGTTTAGCAACAAAGCACCTATAAATTTTAACTTATTAGAGAACCTTTGACAAGATTCACATTTCCTGACATGTTCATAAGTATCCTTGAATAAAGTAGGCCAATAATACCCAGATCTTAAAATCTTGTGGGTAGTAGTCTTAGCAGAAAAATGACCCACACATTCTCCTTCATGTATTTCACTCAAAACCCTCTCAGCTTGGTATTTATCAAGGCATAACAACAGTGCATCATTCTTATCTTTCTGAAACAATTCACCCTAGATCATAGTGTATCTTTGAGTTTATAATCTCAGACTTCTTTTCTGATTCTCTGATAAATAATTAGGACATTTAGCATTTTTGAGAAAGAATACAATATCAGTATAGAATGGTTTCCTTTTTATGCTTGTAATAGCTTGATCATGCATTTTTGTCTAATTTATCTATACTAGATCCAAGTTCTCTTTTTTCATAAGCTTTTCCAGACCTTTTCCTCTTATCAATTTTGTAATATGGATATCAAGGTTAAATTCTTGTATTCTAGTGATCTATTTACACCTCCTACAAGTTACTTCTGACTGTGTAAGGATATCTTTCACTTATGAATGAGGAACATAATCCTGTATCTTAGCACAAACCAAGTATGGTCTAAAAGATTTCACATACTTTACCAAGGCATAAGCCTTCTTTTCCATTATTTCATAATTAAGCTCTGCAGCTTGCAAGGATTTATTGTAAAAAGCTACTGGAAGTTCAAATCCTTGTTCATCTTTTTGTAACAAAAAACAACAATTGTATGAAATGATGCAAATGAAAACAAAGAAAAAGGGTTCATATAATCTGGAGATTTCAAAAGTGGAGCCTCTTGTACTACTTTTTTTATTTTTTCAAATGCTTGTTGGGCTTCTTCATTCCAAACAAATTTGGCATGTTTCTTTAGCAATTTTACAATAGGTTTAACAATCTCTGCAAAATTTTATATGAACCTTCTGATAAAGTTAATCTTTCCTAAGAAAGATTGTACACCTTTTAAGTTCTTTGGAGCAGTCACTCTTTGAATTTCTTCCACTCTCTCAGGGTCTATTCTTACCCCTTCCCTAGACACTATATGTCTAAGCAACTTTCCCTCTTTTATTGCAAAATGACATTTCTTGGGATTTAGTGAGACACCATATTCCAATGCCTTATTAAAAATCTTACCCAAGTGATCACAGTGATCCATTGCACTTTTAGAATATGCAGTCAAGTCATCTTGATAAATAACCATTAACAAATCAATGAATTCTTTGAAAGAAACATCCATGGCCCTTTGAAAATTTTCCCCTGCATTTATTAATCCAAAAGGCATTCTAATATACACATAGGTTCCCCATGGAGTGGTAAATGCAGTCTTATGCTGCTATGATTCTTTAACTAGGACCTGGTTGTAACATGAGAAACCATCTATCATAGTCAGTAACTCACAACCAGTCACCTTATGCAACATTGCTTCCATATTAGGTAAGGAATAATTGTCTTTTAATGAAGCAATATTTAGATTTCTGAAATCCACACACAATCTAATTTCACCATCTTTCTTTTTGAATGGCACTAAATTTGATACCCATGTTGAATGTCTAATTGGCTGGATTATCCCAACATCTTTTAGTTTCATCAATTATTGTTTCATTTTAGGAGCCAACAAGGGGTTAATAGGCCTCTATTTTTGCTGAAATGGTTTCACATCTGATTTCAAAGGGATATCATGTTGAAAAAGGTCCTCTCTATATGCTTTCAAGTCCTTATATGACCAAGCAAAGACATGTTTATATTTTCTCAATAATTTGATCACATTTATTCTTACATGAGACTCCAAACCCTTTCCAATATAAACTATTTGAGGACTATTTTCAGATCCTAAATTTATTTCTTCTAAACCCTCAATCTTGGCATTTATTAGCTTTGATGAATCATTCTGTTGACTACTAAACAATGCTTCAAGCTCAACCAAACCCCTAGGAATCGGATTAGAGCTTAACTAGACAACCTCATTTCCCCAAATGTAGTCTTTTCCATCATTATTTTCTAGCAAATTACTACAATCTATGCTCTAGTTTTCATAATGGTGTAGACATTGTATGAACCTCAGAATATCTTGATCATCTTAGAAAACTTGCCAGTTTTATATGTTGTCCGGAACAACTGGTCTTGTTTTGAATTCTAACATTGACACCCCATGCAAGGTCAAATCATCATCTTTTAATGCAAAATTTGCTAAAAAATCAGCCATTATATTTTTTGACCTTTCTAACCAACTTATTTTAGAGGCATCAAACATTTCAATTTGATCCAAAATAGCATATTTGTACATTTTCAATCTGTCATTCCTTACAACATATTTGGATCCGACTTGAGCTACTACTAACTCAGAATCACCATAAACCTTCAAACACTTTATACCATGTTTGATAGCAATGTCAAGTCCTAAAAACAAAGCCTGATATTCTATAGTATTTTTTGTACATTCAAAGGCTAATAGAAATGAATACTTAAAAGTGGTACCTGATGGGGATATCAATAATACACCTACCCCTGATCCTTCTTTTGAGAAAGCCCCATCAAAGTACATTTTTCACAATCCATCTCCCTGCTTAATCAACTCTTTGTTTATAGGGTCAATCTCTTCATGCTGACAATGAAATTCACTTTTTTGCATCCTAAAATTCTCCCTATCCATGTCAATGCAACAATTAATGTTAGTGTCTTCAAATATTTCTATCATGTGAGGAGTTATACTCTCCCTTAATAGCTTAAAATTTTCTCTAGCAATATTAAAAGTAGCATATGATAAATCATTTTGTATACTACCTCCCATTGAAGCACTCCACTTACTTGATAGAAACATGCCATAATGTGGTGGTATGTCAACCACAAGAACATTCATAGTCATTACTACATCAGGACAAACTAGTAATCTATAAGGCATAGCCTTAATGGTACCAATCATAGGGACCTCTCTAGAGTCCATAGCTTGACATCTCCATTAAGGAGTATCAAATTGTAGTCCCATTGTCCTCATGATTTCTACTGGCATAACTATATTAGATGCACCTCAATCAATCATACAATTTTTAAACATCTTATCATTAATTATCAATGAGATAAAAAATGGGTCAACAACTTTTTGGGAAGAAGTTGTATTTAAGAAAATTTGAGGAATCTCAGATGTTAACACCTCAACTTCCTTCGCTTTGGTAATTGGTTTCTTGCTAATGTTTTCTGGACTTTGAGCCTTTATTATGGGCACACTATTTAACAATGACATTACCTTTTCTTTATGTTCTTTAATTCTCATCATCTCTAGAAATGGTACCTTAACTGACATTTCGAAAAAACATTGACCCATATCTACTGTAGTATATTTCACATCTGAAGATTTTGATTTATCAATAGTGATATCATTTTCCTCATTATGTTCATTCAGATCTGATTATTTTAATTTTTTATTCTCTATCTTTTGAATAGGAGTACTTGTTTCTTGTTTTTTCAAATCTCCTTCTTGTACAACATTTGGTTCTAGGGCTTTTGTAATGATTTTGACCTTATGTTTATGTACATTTTCACCAGGTCCTTCTTTTTTTTGCACATACTTAGTTTCTGTCTTAGTTTCTTTTATAAAGACACCTGATGGTTGGCTACCAGTACCACCCACTACTCTATTTCTCAGATGGTATTTGTTTCTAGCTTTGTCCACTAAATTTGCAGTTATCCTATCTTTCTCTTCATCTAAAGCTTTTCTAATAAATGTAACATCCTTATTGTCTTGAGCATAACATCTTATATGGTCATCAGTTCCCTCAGTTTCACTATGAGCTAAGATCTATTGATGATGATTGTCCATCCTTCTTTGTGAAATAAAAGAGTCACAATTTTCATTTTAACTGTCTGAATCTATATCATGGCATGAGTAAGTATTTGTCATATTATGATCACACTGTTCACCCTCATCATTTCCCTATTCTTCACTTACTCTCAAATTTAAAGAAATGATACAAAAATTAGGGTTATGAGGGGTTTTACAAGCCTCACAACAAGGATCATCATTAAAAAAATGGACAGCATTTTTATGTAGACGGATTGGACTTCTGTTATCTATATTTTCTTTTCTAGGTAAAATAACAGGCTTCCCATCCTTAAATTTAGTCCCATAAGGATGGTTCTGCATTCTATTTTGAGGAGTGTATGTAGTATTATAAGAAGGCTTATTGTTTTGAGGAGCCCTATATTCCTTATACTCTGGTACTTTAAAATTGCTCCTACTAAACCTTGAGTCATCCCTCCTATTAAACTTACCAGATACTCTTCTATTCATTTCAATATTGACTGCTATTTTATAAGTATCAGTAAGAGTTCTAGTGTTTTTATCTCTAAGAGCATATCCCATTTTAGAATCAAAGACATTCAAATAAGTCGCTAGACATACCTCTTCATCCAGCCTTATCTTTTGAAATATCTTGTGCATAGCTCTTTGAAACATTATATTAAACTCAGTAACCTCTTCATTGTAATTCTTCTTGATATTATTGAACTCATTCAACAAAAAGCCTTTATTTGTTTTATCTCCATACTGATCCTTAAATAATTCAATCAACTCATCCATAGAAACAAAGATCCATTAGATAGGATCCTAAACGATTCTCTTGCATCTTCTACCAAAGACTAAACAAATAATTTCATCAATACATCTGCATGGGTGATATTTAAATCATCAACAAAATCAATGAACTTTCTTAAATGTGTTTCACAGGAAATAACATTGTTACCTACAAACTTTGGGAGTTTTTCTCCTATATCACCTATATCTTTAGGGAAAGTGTTAGGATATCTAGGGATACCAACAAAATTAAATTGTTTGTACCTTTCGGTATGCAATGGTTTTCTTTGAAAGCTATCATCTTCCTTGAAAGTGGTGGTTTTTTCTTTAGAAGTAGTAGTGTTTTATGGTCCAGCCTGAGAATACTTTGAAGACTGCAAGAAATCTACCTTTTTCTTCATTTCAACTATTACATCTTTCATTTGTACTTTTTCCAACATTTTCTCCATGGTTTCCTTTTCAATTGTCAACTTTTTCAAGTCAAAATCCAACTTGGACATTTTCTTTGTCAAAGGCTTTTGAAACTTAGGTTCTTGATCTATGTGTTCACTCATGTTTTTTTTACCTTTGTCCTTTTGTGAAGTAGAATCCTTATGAGTGAGTAGTATTTCTTGGTCCTTTTGAGAACTCTCTATATCCTTCATATTTTGATGTCTTGAATATCTTCTTTTGCTCTTATCAACATCCTTATGCTCAAGTTTTTTCTTTCTTATTTCTCTCTGCCTTTTCATTTGTTGAACTAGGGAAAGTTGTTTCATGATGAAATTCCCTTCATTTGCTAGCATATCGGAGGGAGCATCTTCAGAATCTAAACTAGATGTACTTGTCTCTTCTCTCTCATTTAAAGTAGAAGTGATTGTAGGTGTTTCTAAAAATCTTTCAGTAGCTTCTTCATACTCTGAAGTATGTCCATCATGAGAATGTTGATTTTTGTTCATGGTTCTCCTAACAATACCTTCTTTACCTCTTGGAGGGGTTTCATCCATACTAACTTAGTTTTTTCTTTTTTCTCCAAGACATTTACATCCTTGAGGATGGTGGGATTGCACCATATAGAACCTTATTAGGATCACTTCTCATCCTTGACCTAGTATTCATTCTGAAAGATATTTATCAACTTTGCACTAATCTAAGAGATTTCCTTTTAGAGTCACCACCCAATGATTTGGGATGAATGAATACTTATCAAAGAATAATATTGACAACTTACAGCTGGTATGACTTGTAAAATCTTAAAACTTCAAAACACCAAAGCTTTCTGACTACTTGGACTAGAGATATTCTGAAATTTCTTTAACCAAACTTTATAATCTCTAATTCCCCAGCAGAGTCACCAATTTGTTAGGATTTTTTCTTACAGGGCCTCTAAACATGCTTGAATACTTGAACAACCCTATGAGCCCCAATGCTTTTGATACTCTGACTCAAGAAAGACAAAACACTAATTGATGAAGTATTTTGTTAACACTAGGGATACCTATTATCACCTCCTTCTTTTTTGAGATCCACTGACTCAGACGGGTTTTACCTGTGACTGATTACTGACTTGTTAGTATATTTAGAGTGGATTTTACTTATGTGCTGAATGCTCTTCTTTGAGATGTACATGTATATAACAATGCAGATAACTATGAAAACTCTAAGAAAAAGCTTGACAATCCAAATCAATATCTTAGTGATAGCAGACAACAGCATAATAAGGAATTTCATCTTTCTTTCCTTTTGTAATTCTTATGAATCTAGGAGGAATAACCTATTGATTTACTCTTTAAGAAATCAACAAACTTCAACTGTAATCACATATAAGGACAATTTATTCTACACAAATATTCTTGAAAGTAATTGGTTTAAATGATATTGAATATGTGGATGATGACAGATTACCAAACCAATTCTTAGACCAGTGCCTATCCTTGGGCTTATAGAGTTAATAAATAAAGATCCACAGAAAATAGAACAAAATACTATAAGTTACCTTACAACCTACATGCAACTCGGATAAAATGCCTTTAAAACTATCTAGTCACCTCTAAAATATTGTATCAAATCCTTTAATACTATTGTGCTCCCTGAAATTACTCACAGAACTTAGTTCTTTCCTTGAAAGAAACTTGCAAGAAATTTGATAGCTACCTTGTAACCAATATGTTTAAAAATGCCTTACATATTTAAACATAAAAGAGCATACACAACAAGTAAAGAGACAACAATAAGATAGAGTAAAACTGCACTATATTTTATTCATATGTTTTTTGCTTTAATACATGAAAAACTTGAAAAGATTGAAGACACAGACACAAATCAAGAAAGTCTGACTTTCAATATATTTCATCCTTTTTAGCTCTTATAGTTTTTGTCTATTTATAGGTCCTTAACCATCTTGGAATCCTTAATGTTAGGATGCAACAAGCTTCAGATGGTTTAAGGAACATAACCCTAAAAGTAAAGAAAAAACAAAGAAAGAGAATGTTGAAGCAGTCGAGAGACAAAAATAGGGGATGAAATATGATATTCTTTTGTCTTGTTCTAGAATCTGGCACCTTAGTCTGACAATGTTCAAGATAGCTTCTGATATTTATATCAAGATCAAATGACTAACATTACAGGCTAACTTACACTTATCTTAGTAATAAATAACCTCACTGTGATCAATGATTAGGTGCCAAGTGTTCACTTTCACTCTTTATCCAAGATTCCCTCCTCTACCACAAGCTTCTTCTTCTTAGGCTTGGTCATCAGGTCCTATGCTGCCACTTCATCTTCTGTAGGCCATTTAAAGCTCTATGTACTCTGTAGTTGTACCTTTTATCTTTCCCATCTAAAATTTATGATGCTTTAAACATCCATTAAGAACTTACTCATGTCAGTCTCTGCCTTGAAGGCTTCATCCAAAATCCTATTAAAACCTTCCATATCTAAATCAGATCCTGAAATAAATGCCTCACTGTTGGGCATTCTGCTATCAAATTCACTCCTTCAGGCCTCTAAAGCCTTAATTTGATCATCTTCTCCTTTCAAAGGAGGAACAAATCTATTAAACTCCAGAGAGAATAGATTCAACTTAGCCTTAATCTAATTTAGCTTACCTTTAAAGAAAGATAAGGCTATATTAACCTTCTTAATTTCATCCTCCACCTCTGTCACAATTTTAGGCAAATCTGACCTAAGAGGCTACAAATAGGCAAGTTTTTGAAACAATTGAACCCTTGGAGACCAATTAACAAAATAACCGTTCAATATGGCAATGTACACTGTCACTTCTGCATGCAAGGTGGGAAATTTATTGCAGGCATTTAGGATGACATCTATTTTTGTCTTTGAGAATATCAATCCTATGCTGAAGAATACATTTCAATGCATTTAGGGCTATCTAATTTTTATTCTTTCCCACATCTTCTTTCTCAACTACTTCCTTTTATTTTTCCTTTTCCTCTATTTATAAATGTTGTTCTAGAGGCACATAAACCACTTCAGGTTTGTCTTCTAGTTTCTTTAGTAATTCAATAATTACCTTATCTTGTTGATGTATCTTTATGTGGTACAATTCCCTATCTTTGGCTAGGGCACTCATTTCCTCAATCAAAATGCTACACTTCTCAGACAATTGTTTTATCTTGTCTTCATCCAAGTGAGCCCAATGAGTCATAATTGAGAAATCTCCAAATCTCCAGTGTTCTACACAGTCCAGACCATTTGATTCCCCACCATATTCTCTTGAATGTTCACTAATTGGGGCTTTTGGTCTTTTGGACATAGGCTCCACATGGTGAAGGCTTGTGAATTTGGACTATGTCCAAATCATTTTATCATGTCACCCATCCAAATATCACTTGCCAATTTTAGGTCTAGCTTCTTCCTAATTTGGTCCATAATGAATGTTGAGGCTAAATCCCAACCCTCAGCATGAAAAATACCACTATTCAAAACAATTTTCCTTGCCTCTTCTAGAGAGACATCCTCACCATAAGTATCATAGGCTTGCAAAGCTAGAAAAGCCTCATTTGTGACTGTTTCCTCTCCATCTACCTTCAATTGAGCCCTTATCTACTCTTTCTTGTGCCATCTCAGAAAATCCTTGAATTCATCAGTCTTGACAAAATTATCATCACTCAGAAATTGTTGTTGATGCAACAACCTCTCATCAATACATGCCTTTAGAGGCAACTCTACATTTTCTTCCTCATCCTATTACTGCCTCTTCCCCTATCTGATTATCTTTCTTAGATTATGATCATATAATCTATTTCCAGGAATGAGAGCACTTATTCTATCTCCTTTCTTGTCTTGCCTAACAAAAGAAGTCTGACCGGGGTCAACATTTTGCCTCTTTATAGAAGGCTCTTCTACATCATCTGGCTATGACACTCTAGTTAGGTCAATGATGTGGCCTTGTTCTCCTTATACCTATGCTGCATCTGTAACATCCTATTGAGGTTGGTCATATTGAGGGGGACGGGCATAATCACCATCACTATCAATCTCATATTCTGATTGAAAATATTCAGGCTCCTTTGCTCCTTTCTTATCTAAAACCTTATCCAATTGTTCATAGAGTACATAAAAATTATCAATCATAGCCTTAATCTTATCAAAATAAGGCAAATCAGGGTAAAATCCTCCAAAAGACAACCCATTTCTCTTTATTTGTTTTTCTAGATTCAACAATTCCTGAATCCTCTCTCTTCTTGTTCTTATCTCATCTTCATCAAGATGATTTCTTGTCACATCCTCTTCTACACAGAAACCATGCACATTTGTATTGGGGATGGTAGGAGTCAAAATTTTCCTAACTCCTACCATGAATCCCTCAGGGTAAATATATTTTTATGATGGTGCTCTCATCTTGCAGCTCTCCAACCATGCACTTACTGAATCAATGGCACCCTGGAAAATAGTAAAGTTAAAGATTTTAAACTATCTAGGGGTTAAGGTCCCCTTCCTATGTGGTGCAAAATGTTCATTGTCTGTCAATGATAATTGCCAGATAAACTCCATGGCAGCAACTCTAGATGGCACATGATAGGGTAAGACATGGGGTGGATGTGTACATCCATATACGCTAATCATGGTAAAATTTTCTTCTAAGAAGAAATCTCCCTAGTTGTGATCACCCTCCCACTTGTCTACATACTCCCAAGGTCTTAACAACTACAACACCTTTACTGGGAGTCTTGTTTTGTTGATACCCATGCTCTGCATTAATGTATATACAATCCAATTTTCAAATCCACAAAACTCACAGTCCTTGGATGTATAATTCCATATCCTAACCCAAAATTGAATAGGATTAGGCCTATCCTAGAAAATCCTTTGAGGATTCAAGTTGTTCACATTCATGATCGCATAGTTAAAATGCAATAACAAATGCATCAGGATAGAATAGTGGAAGAACCTAGGTTCTTGTTCTTTGGGATCCTTCATCTTTTTCTGCATAGCTACAAATCCTTCTTGCATTTTGTCAATAATGTACTATATGTAGCCATAACTGTTGCTAGAATTCACCTCTTGCATGTCCAGTAACATCATCAAAATTCCAGCATTAATTTTCTCTGCTCCTCCATCTATTCCTAACACTCTACATAAAGCATAGGCAATATACTTAATATAGAAATGTAAGTCCTTAAAGTAGTAGGGTGCGGTCCTAGGTACAGGAGTAAGATGGTTCCTAACCTCCTTAAGCATATGCTTCTATAATTGACCCCTAGCAACACCAAGTTTTAACCTATACCTCTCCTCTTTCTTATTAATATTTATCTTAGTAGACATGGTACTATATAATCTAAAGGCTTGTATAAATGACTTCCTATTTAACATTAATATGGTGGTGCCATCATTTTTCTTAATTGTTTTAGAAAGAGCATCATAATGGCTTGCAAGACCTAGAAACAAGTCTACATCTATATAGACATCAGGGAAAATTAACCTAGCAAGACCACAAGTCCAAGGGTTTGACACTGGGATGGCCTTATCTTGTTGTGTGTGGACCCCGACAATAGCTTCAGGAATTCATCAGAGTAATTCCTTTTCCCTTGCATCATCATCTACTTCATCACTCCTTCTACTGGTGGAAGCCACACTAATGGTCTTACTCATCTCACTCTATTTCAAACCTTCCTTTACCAATATTGAAGCAAAACTCCTCTCAGAACTCATTACTCTCTTTTGATCACTGCTTAACAATTCAGGAAACTTGATAACCATAAAATTACTCTACAATAGATCAATTTTTTGCCTTCTGAACATAAAAGACATAGTACTTCTTTCCTCTACAATTTTGGATGCAAGATAAGTGAAAATGAACCTGCAATTAACTCTTTATGGAAACTCTTCTAAGTACATAGCTCATCATTGGAAAAACAGTCAATTTTGCTTTCAAGTTAACATGCTATGGAATTGATTGAAATCCTAGCCGTAGCTCATGACTGTGATAGGAAATAAAATTCATATGAGTGTGTCTTCATAAAAACCCTTATAAAATTCAAACACAATGACATGTTTTCATATGATTCATTCCTCCTTAGACATCTCAGCTACTCATTTTCATACAACAATTAATTTCCTAGATTTTCATTGGTCACTGAGTCTCTACGTTGTCAAATCAATAACTACCACCTTTTATCATTTTTCATATTCAGTGACCATGCAGCTAACCTTATCTCCTTTTCACTGACAAAATCTCTTAACCCTCAATTTTCCTGGAGATCTTGCAACTGTGTGATTCTCTTTACTTGGCTAACCACAGTTAAGTTCTAGCGATCATGTGACTGCATGAATCAAAATCGCTTAGATGAAATGCTGAACTCAGAGTTTATTTGGAGACCCAGCGACTAGCCTTTATATTTACCTTTAACTATTATCACTGAGTCGCTGAGTGTTTATTTCCCATTACGAGACCCCGCAACTAACCTTAGTCAGCCAATCGCTAATTAAAAATGCTATCTGATATTTCTTTCATAGACTACGTGACAACCTTTACCTTTTGATTTTAATTTAGAGACTGTGACTGAAGGTTATCTCATTGTCATGAGCACTTTTTCTTATTGTGCAAATCTGATGGAGACTTAGAGACTACCGTTGATCTTATTATACACTTAACATCTTACGGCTTCCCTAAGTCACTAAGTATCTTTAAAAGGCCTTAAATCATTTGGAGACTATGCGAAAATACATAAATTTATACCTTTAATCTCTTAATTGCCAGATGACCTTTTTCTTTTGGGAGACCACGTGACTAACCTTCATTCTATTCATTGTGAACTTTGTCTCTTCTAACTGTTTGTCTTTGAATTGCTGGTTAAACACTGACTTAGCATCTTAATTCAGCGACAACCTGACTGCCATATATTCTAAACACCTTATGGTTTTCCGTGAATTCTCAGCATCTTTCACTTAACTATCATCTTATTTGGAGACTTCATGACTAAATCAATCACTAAGTCTCATAAAAAATCACTAACTACTGGAAACTTTGCGCGACACCGTGACTTAACTATTTGTTTAGATGTTGACTGCTGATGTGCTTCTACATTGGGAGACTTCACTACTGAAGGGTTCTGCCAAGTCTCATAACAAATAAGGAATATTCTTTTTCTTCAAGAGACATCCTGACAATAGTTAATCAACAAGTCTCCTAACCAATTGGAATATACTTCTTGGATCAAGTGACTAGGCGACCATTATAAAAAGCACATGACTTAAGTTTGTTAAAAAGGTAATGCAAAATTAGAAACTCGATTGAAATTTTATGGCTTTTGGCATTTTGACTTAGAAGATAGCATAGGGTTTAAGGTTTTTGCATTGTTCATGTAGATTTTGACCTAACAACACAGAAATTTCACAGGAACACTTCAAAAATGGGACATACTTTCTGTCTTGCGATAGAAATTGGTGTGAAGGTAATAAAATTTTAGGGCAAAGTAGGAAAACCAGGAATACAACCAACACCCTATAAGACTTAAGTTCTTCATAAGACCAAGCAAAAACATGTTTGAAACTTTTTAGCAAGCTAATCATATTTATCCTCAAATGAGGAGATAATTTATTTCCAATATATACAATCCTAGGATTACACTCTAATCCTAAGTTTACCTCCTCAAATTCATCCAACCTGGCTATAGATTTTTTACACATATGACTATCATTGTCAGTAAATAATCCCTCCAATTGAGTTATTCCTTTGGGGATTTCATTTGTCTACAATTACAAAATCTCATTACCAAATATGGTTTCTTTCCCATCAATAATCTTTATGAAATTATTACAGTCGATGATTTTCCCTTCATAATTATCCACACATTGAATAAAATTGAGAATGTCCTCATCACTTTCAAAAACTTGCCAATTATACACATTATCAGGAATGGCAGGCCTGGTTTTATTTTCCACAACATATACACCTACTAGCATTAAATCATCATTTTTCAAGGCCACATTAGCCAAAAAATCTTCCATGATATTTTTAGATCTCTCAATCCAATTTATGGAAAATGCATCAAAAAATTCAACGCTATCCCATACAACATGTTTATATTTTTTTAGTCTATCATTTTTAGTAGCATATCTTGATCTAATTTGAGAAATAGATAACTCTGAATCACCAAAGACACTTAATAACTTAATTCCATGCTTGATTTCTATTTCTAATCCCAATAACAAGGCTTCATACTCAACTGTATTGTTATTAAATTGAAATGTTAGCAGAAATTAGTACTTGAAAGTAATACCTGATGAAGAGACAAATAGTACACCTACTCCTAACCCTTCTCTAGAGAATGCTCCATCAAAATATATCTACCACAGTCTAAGCTGTTGAAATTCTAATTATTCCACTATGAGATCTATGTTTTTCAACTGTGGTTGAATTTTTTCCACCTTGAAATTATTTATATCTACATCCACAAAGCAATTCAGCATGCTTGGTTCAACCTTCTCAACATAAATAGGAGATTTGGGATCCCTCAATAGTTTTTATTCTTTCCCATTAATAGAAATGGTAGCAAAAGACAAATCCAATTGTACATATCCTCCAATGGCTACAGCACATTGTCTTGATAAGAGCATGCCATAATGGGGTAGTGAATCCACAACCACAACATCTATTTTAAAAGTGACCTCACGGTATGCAGCAAGTTTTCTCTCTAATCCTTGAAAAGTTCCTACTACATGTACTTCCCTATTGTCTATGGCATAACATTTACCACAAGTAGTATCCACCTCTAAACCCAATTGTTTCATAATAGTGTAAGTCATCACATTAGCAATAGCCCCTGAATCCATCATACAATTTTTAGTAACATATTGTTTGTGAGTAGGGTTACATAAAAAGGATCAATCTAATCTGGCTCTTGAACAACTATATTTCCTAGATAGATTGGGATTCCATATTTTTCTTCTTGCTCACCTTTTAGTTCATCATTCAAAGTAGTATTATCATAGATACAAGGCAAATCAAATAACAATGAGAAGGCTGCTTCTCAGTGGTGTTTAATTTTAAACATCTCAAGTAAAGGGACAAACATTTTCATTTGAGATAAGGCTTGCTTCATGTTAAAAGTTGGGAAACTCCTGACATTGTCATAAGGTATTTTACCTTTACTCTCTTTTACCTATCTTGTTTTTTGGTCATGACTGGGGTTAAATTTTCTTTCTTTAACCAAGGTGTCCTTCAATTCACCTTGTGTAATTTCTTCACTTATGACTTTAGTGATAATAGGTGAATTAGTTTGTTTCCCACTTTGATCAACTTTTCTATTCCTAAGCTAGTATGAACTTCTTGCTTGTGTCACAACAACAATAGTTAGAAATATTATCTCTTCATCATTAGGCATCCCAAATTGAAAGTACTCTAACTTAGTGCTTGTATTATTTACTATGATTGGCATGTTTTATTGTGGCTCTTCCTCTGAACTACCATTGTCATTGTCAACAGTAAGTGCACACATGTTTATTGTAGGTTTTTTCTCACTCTGACTTTCTTGTGTTCCAATTTTTTCATGTTGCTCCACCATACTCTAAGCTACTACACGTTGATAAGGGGAATGAGGCATATTACAAGCCATGCACCAAGGAGTATTTTCCACATTATGATCATTGTTTTTTTTCAATGGGTTAGGGATATCTTTGTTCTTGATATCAGTTTGTTATTGTGACACAGGTTTTCCATCCTTCCACTAAGTCGTATAGGGAAAATCATGCAACCTATAGGGCTTATCTTTCCTTTGGTACTGTGGTCTATTGTTTTGAAAACCATTCTCATTCTTGTATATCTTAGCAAGAAGATCTTTCACTACACTCACCAATGTTTCCATCTTATCTTCTTCCTTGGTATTTTTATTAGATTGCATTTTTTACTCTTTCTAGAGTCTACTGTCATCCCATTTACCAATCTTTCCAGAAGCTCTTCTGTTACTTTCTATGTTTATGGCCAATTTATATGCATCTCTCATAGTCTGAGGATCTTTATCTCTAAGAAGGTAAGCAGTATTTCCGTCCAAAGCATTATAATAAGTGGTGACATGTATACATTTTAATCCAATCTCAATACTTTTAACAACTTATACATAGCCCTTTGAAATCTTACCTTAAATTCAGCAATGCCTTCATTAGTAAATTTTTTCAAATTGTTGAATTCATTCAACATAAAACTAGAATTTATCTTGTCACCATACTGTTCTTTGAAACTTCTAACAAATTCATCCCAAGAATAGATACTATGATCAGGAAAACCTTGGTACCAATCTCTTGCATCCTCAGTTAAGGGTTCCATAAATAATTTCATCACAACATCCTCATCTCCAATCTCAAATCATTCATTGTATCAAAAAATACTTTTAGATGTTCTTCACCAGTTACAACATTATTCCCACTGAATTTGGGAATCTTATCTCTGACCTCATTAGGAATAGGGATTGGTTGGCTAGGGATACCATCAAAAAACAATTGCTTATATCTCTCCAAGTGAATAGGTCTTCTTTGAAAATTATTGCATCGACATTTTGGCCACCAATCTGACCAATACTACAAATGTTCTGGCCATTTCCTATATTTTGATGGCTAATATTTCTGTTGAGTCCACTTACTCCTGACTGTGATGCAAGTCCTTGAGAGACACCATATGTCTGGGTACTTGTGTTAGCATTATTGGTCTGAAAATTAGAATTAAATACAGACATAGTTTGATTAGTTGCAGTAGTATTATTTCTTACATTAGGATTAGTCATGGGACTCAAAAAGGCAGTCCTTCTTTTCATCTATGTAGCAGCAGCTTCTAACTCTGCTCTTTCCAACCATTTTGCAATATCATCTTTAGCCTTTCTAGCCCTTTCTAATTCCATATCTAGTGAAAATATAGCTTGAGATATACACTCTTCAGTCTTAGGTTCAGACAAATCAATACCTGTGAGCTTTTGTTTTCCCTTTTCAACATCTATTTGTGTGACATTAACTATTGATACATTTGGTGTGGGTATCTAAGACATAGGGGGTTTTTGAATTTCATAATTGATGACTTGCCTCACCACAGGGGCTATATCTTTGGCATCACATTTCTTAAGAAAGTGTTCTCTTTCTTGGCATCCTTTTCTCAGGGTGTCTACATCTCCAAAAATCTCTTTATTCAAGCCATGAAATCCCTCATTATCACCCTGAGCTACCAATTTTAATTGGGAAACCCATTTTTTCAAATTTTCTCTCTCAGTGATTGCATTTATAATTTTCTCCTCACTAGCCTCATCATTTTTCTGCTTGATAAGCAAGAGTTCATCTAATTCCCTCTTCAAGAGATCATTATCTTTGAGGACTCCCTGAATATTAGAACTTGAAGAGTCAGAGATATTCATCAAGTTATCTCCCTTTTTGTCCTCAACCTATTCATAAGGGATACCCTTGAAATATGATGATGTCTCATTGTTTTCTTGATATACATTCTTTGGCCTAGGGTTAAATATATCATCAAAGTAACCAGTAGTGTCAGAATCAAGATTCAGGGATTCATTTATTTCTTTCTCAAGAATAGTACCTAAGGACTGATTGGGGCCTACAGATCTAGGCTTCCAAGAATTATTGTTCTAATATTCTCCTTTCCTAGAATGGATTCTTCCAGAAATTTTAGAAAAATCACTCTCTGATGTTTCTTGAGAGTGATTCTTTGAGTTTGCTTTGCTATTCCTCATTTTTTCCAAAACTATATTTCACACACTTGATGTACTAGTATTTCCCTTAGAAGCACTATAACCAATAACTCAGAGTCACCACCTAAAAAATTTGGAAATAAAATAATGAAACTTCACCTTGAAAATGATATCTGAGGATATGATTCAATAAAGTTCAAAACACAACTTGTGATTTCAAAAAAATTAGACTTCAAGGAATCTGTATTATAGAATATTATCTTAAGACTAGCCTTTCACGCATTCCTTGATAGAAGTCCCCATTAGAGTCACCGTTTTGTGTTGGTTCCTTTTCTTGTTGTTATAAAAATACTCTTAGAGAGCTTGCTCTATTTATCCCAGACACTAACCATGCAATAAACAAAATCATAGAAACAAGGTTTTTAAACCTCCTACACTTTGAGCTCCATAAAATCGGGCGGGATTACCCTTCTAACTTAGAACAATCAAATCACTAAATTATTTTAGTGGAATATGAATGGAATTACAGGAGTTGATCACTATAACATTTATTTAAACAGACTGATCATAAAAGTAAAGATCAATTTTAATAGTGATATTCACCTAATTCAATGGAGGACAAATCAGTACTTAATCCTAGGGCATGGAGTCACTGATGTATAGCTTTAACCCTCTTAGTCATGAACATAAATTTAAGACAACTACAAAACCAGACATAAACATAGACATACCTTATATATCTATCCTCACACATATAAAAAATTAATTCATCAAATTCATTATAAAAACTGAATCCCACTGAAGATAATCCTAAGGAAATTTTAATCTTTCCTTGAAAGAACCCTAAAATTATTTCAAAATCTGCCTAACAGATGCATAAATTTAACATTCCTCAAACATTCAATTTACATAAAATTCAGAAAACCATAATGAAGACAAAATTCTCATCATATGTTTCAGAAACTATTGATGGATCTCCTTTGTGTTCATGATCAAAATTGCTATTACAGTCAACATTATTTTAAAACCCAAAAACACTTATAAGTCTTAAACCAGAGTTTGTATATTAAACCTGTACATACAAATGATAAATGGCTATCCTTTTCCCAATAGTCTTGGAATCCTTTTATAACTAAGGATACAACAAGCTACTGACTAACTCGGGAAGATTTAAAAAATCTTTTTTCACAACAAATTTGCAGTAAACATAAAAACAAAAGCTACAACCGAAAATAGGTGGCAAAAGTTGGCAAAGTCCGAATAAGGTTTGTTGATGAATTTTGATAGTATCCTCTTCATCCTTTTAGCTTTGCTTCCCGTCTATTTACCTATTTGGTGGTGGCCCAATCAAAAGTCTTGACCTATTCTATTTTGGCAAAAACCTCTATCCACCTGGTGTCAATGGTTGATCTGGCCTCTGAATTTTTTTTTTCCATATCTCTCTCAACCTTAAAGAGGTTGTCATTTAGTTCATTGTAGTGCTGAGCATTTACATCTTTCTCTAGGTGTTGCTTCATCTCCTCATCTGTAAATATCCCATCAAATCCATTTGTCCAATTGGATTGTGTCTTCAGAATGCCAGCTTCATCATGTATTTTTGGGATCAAGGGAGGGCACTCATCACCAAATAGCTGCAATTTACCACTTATCAAGTTAGCTTCTCCATTAAAGAAACCATATGTATTATTTACCTCATTGATCATTTAGTGGTATCTATAATTTTTTTAGGAAAATCGTCACTGTATAACATGGCTATTTTTAGTTTATCCATCAGCCTATCCCTTCCTAACCAAGTCTTGAATGTGGGCTCTAAGAATGTCATGGCTTCAACAGCTACCTTTGATGCTTCTTGCAATGAGCCATATAGTGTATACACTATGTCTATCTTCTTCTTCAAAATATCAATTTAATGTTGAAGTATGGGTAATATGATGGACATGACATTTATGCTTTGTCCCTATGAAAATTCTTTGGACTGGCCTTCTGCCATTGCTGAATCTTCTTTTGCCTCTGTGGCAGCATCTATTTCAATTTTTGATACTTCTTGAGGAAGTGGAGTCTTTTCTCTTTTACTCTCCATTAATTCCTCTTTCAAATTAGCAATCTCTTCAAGAAGTCATTAATCAAGTCAAAAATTATTTTCCTAATGGAGAATTCACAACCTACCCATAATCTAAGCATGAAAGTACCCCTCCTATGTCCCTCTAAAAATTATTTATCAACCCAAGTGATTTTCCTAATAAATTCCAAAAATGCAATCCTAACAGGAACAAACTTGGGGAGGATGTGAGGTAGTTGTGTACAACCATACACTCTGATGATAGTAATATAATCAAAGAATAAAAAGTCACCCCAATTGTGAGTGATAGGCTAGCTTGGAATAAATTTCCAAGGTCTCAAAACTTTTCTAACCTCAAATGGAAGTCTATGCCTATTTGTTCCTAATAAATCAAAAATTGGATCCACAATCCAATTACAAAAGCATACCAAAGATGAGCTCATAGATTAACTATCCCATACCTGGGTCCATCTTTGTATTGGTGCATCAAAACCATACTCTGAAACAAATAATTCAAGCTCTTTATCCATAGATGCCCTGTTATAATATAGAATCATATACATCGGATGAGAGTAATGCTTGAAGATAGGTACTGGGGCATCTGACTGTATCTCCACTAATGTAGCATGAATAGCATCAACTATGTATCCCGCATAGTCATAATCCGTATTGACCTCCGGGTGCTGAATATTCATAGCCATCATGAGTACATCTTGAGGCACTGTAGAATCTCCATCCAAACCTAATACTCTGGTCAACCCATATACTATGCATTTTATGTAATAGTGAAATAGGGATAAGTCAAAAGGTGGTTTGAGATTGTCTGGGATTTTCACCAGGTGCCTACTATTGTCTTATGTTGAATGTGGACCTCTCAATTCAAAAAAAAAACCCAACATAGTCCTTATTCAATCAAAGAATTCGCAAAGACAAACATGAATTGTTTGCTCTACGAAGTGATTGAGATGACCTGTTGCCTCCTAATTAGGAGTGATTTCTGTAGTGTACCCTCAGAATGAGAGCCAACAACCTGAACATCTCTAATACGGAGGATTTCATAATGTGAGTGTGAGAAATAGCCATCAAATGTGATAAATCTGCAACTAGATATGATAAAATGATGCTATTCTATGAATTGAGCATGATTTAAGCTATGGAATTGAAATACTTCTAATCTAAAGAATGCTTGAAAT
>MU225442.1:2275275-2356597 GCA_018584345.1 Thuja plicata
AGGATAATTCATTCAATTAATAAAATAACCCTTCAATTCCTTTTATGTATATTAGCCAAAGAGGGTGTATTTGATTTAATTAAAAGCACTTAGGACTTTAGGATTAAATCAATTAATCATAGGGGTTTTAGCTAATAATCATTTGAGATTTAGGAATTAAATGTAATGTTGGATTTATGCAAATTTGGGTTTTCTGCATTTGAAACTCAGTCAATTAAAGTCAATTAGGAGAAGAATTTGCCTAGTAAAATAGGACTTCGAGGATGAGAAAATGCACCAAAATTGGTTAGGTTGTTAGGTGCCAATTTTGGGGTGTTACAACTATATGTGTCTGAATGTTGACCTTTAAATCAGCCACAACACAACATAGCCATTGCTCAATCATTGAATCACAAAGATGAACATGAATTGCTCATTCCACAATATCGATCAGATCAACCTGTTGACTCCTATTTAGTTGGGGTGTTTGATTACTCTCAGAATGAGAGCCAACAACCATAGACCATTGCTAAAATGGATGATTTGAAAGGTTTGAAAACTAAAATGAAACTTATTCTATATGAGAGATACAATTGTAATCTAGGAATGAAGATGCAGATTTTAATCTAAGAAACTTGAAAGAGATAACATAATTAAACTACTTGATAACTAAACAAACTAAATTGAGATGAAAAATGCCATTAAGCTAAATGAAATTACACTAAATATGCAATAAAAGCTTGGAAATATGAGAGAATTGAGATAATAATTCACTATAGTTTAGGTACTCTAAAAATTGCCCCCCCTCAAATGAAGGAAAGAAGGTCCATAATATAGAAAAGCCTCAAAATAGGATGAAGAGTTTCTTGGGAAGAAACGGCTGACTCTTCATCTTCATGGAGGAAGGTGAGACAAGTATGAAGGAATTATTTAATTAAATAAATGAATTATTGCCACATGGGTGGCTTTTCACATTGTTTGAATTATTAAATTCAAGCGAGTATAATCCATTCAAATAACCAAATAATATTTAATTCCCTTGATGTGTATAATCTAATGGGGGTGGGATTAATTTAATTTAAAAGCACTTAGGAATTTAGAATTAAATTAATTAGTCATAGGAATTTTTAGATAATAGATCTTGAAAAATTAGGAATTAAATATAGTGAAAGATTTATGCAAATTTAGGTTTTCTGTATTTGAGACTAAGTAAATTAAAGAAAATTAGGAAGGAGAACTTTCCTAGTACAATAGGACTTTGGTGATGAGAATTTGAAGAAATGCACCAAAATTCATTAGAATTGCAAGGTGCCAATTTTGGGGTATTACATTTTTCCCCTCATTGAATTGATGTGTGAGTAGCATGTTGATTCAAAGAATAGTCTGATGTGACAGATGAAGATTTTTGAAGTCTAGGTTAGGTTGCCAAGACACCGATCAGATCGAGAAGAAGAACCATCTTTAGAACAAAGCATGATTCTCTAAAGTCTAAGTTAGATTGAAAAGACAACAGTCCAAATACCAATTGAGAGAAAATTGGAATCGGGGTTAGATTGCCCCAATGTCCATTGATAGTTGATGAAGACTTAGGACTATCTCCAGAATCAGGGTTAGATTGCCCCAATACAAAGGTTAGCCCTCTAAGATTCGAGTTAGGTTGCCTAGATAATAGTCGAAAAGAGATTTTTAGAGTCATCTTCTGAAAGAAGCATGACTTTTAGGAATTAGGGTTAGATTTCCCCAATACCCAATGGGATTTCAAGAATCATCCCCATAACAAAGCTTGATCCTTGAGGATCTGAGTTAGATTGCTCAGATACCTAGAAAGATAGATGACAAGATGACAAGATGCATCACATCAAGATGCCCCTAGAGATTCAAGATAATGGAATATCCAATTTTTACCATAAGGTACAAAACACTGAATAAGTCCCAAGTGATGAGATGCCCCTAGCAATGGGGAATTTTGATTCAGATCAGACTAATTCAAGAATGATGTGAAAAGTTTCAATGATGCAATCATACTGCCCCCTCAGGAGCAAAATCAAAAGATGACACAACAAAAAGATGATTGACAACAAAATATTGTAGATAGAAGTAAAATTGAAGATTCAGAGGAATTCAGAGATGGATCAAGAGAAGGCAGAATCAATTTAGAGTGACCAGGAGGTCCTATTGACTAGGTTTGACTATAGTTGACCAAGTTTGACCAGAATTGACTAGTTTTGACTTTTGATGAAAATTTTGTAGAAGCTGAGAAAATGATGATGAGGGATGATTCTGACAAGAAAGCGACGTCAAAAAGTTGACTGCACAAGCGTTAGAGCACGTCAGTCCCAAAAATTTAAAATGCAATTTTGAGCTACTTAGTGTCAGATTTTGATTTTGATCATGAAAATGGATTTAGAATGAAAATCATCTCATGAAGGATATCACAATATATGATAGGTACTAACCAAAATAATATGACTGAAGATCGAGAGAAAGGACTGGACACTTGTGCAGTTAAGAGGAATCTAGGAGAAAAGATGAGAACCTTCGAAGAATGAGAAGACAATGAAGAGAGCACCAAAATTGTTGCTATGAAAACTTAAAATGTGAATGCAAGCCTAAGATAAATGCAACCCTATGACTTGGTTGTTGGACTCATCGCATAATTATCATCATCGAGTTCTTTAGGTATCAGCCAATTGCAAGATGTCATACAACCCTCACTAGCCTTGCAACCACAAGAATATGAATATGACATTAGTCTTTAGATTTGTCATAATGAGATGTAAGAATTAAGGTACAAGAAGCTGGAATGACCTGAACACCTATTCCTTTTTATCTAGCAAGTTAACCTAAGCATCAAAGCATAGTTTCTAGAATGACCAAAATTTTGCTTGCATACAAACATGCCAAACACGTGAGAGTGTCCCTTCTTTTGCTAAGTGATTGATAAGAATGCCCGTAGTTACCCTTACATTCACCTCACAAGATGAGCACGTCGATTGCGCTATAGTAGAAAGAAGTCATCCCAAATAGACAAGGAGAAGAGCCAATGTCACCAAAGTTTCCATATAAAAGGAGTTGAGGTACACATAGCCATCCAACATGAAATGGAGGCTCTCATAGTGGACACCCCTCATATGTGAATCCTTTGGATCATTGGAACCAAACTAGCAAACAAGAAGCAAATAAAAGATAATGCCCCCAATCTTCGTAGCTCTTGGTCAAGAATAGACATCTTGGAATTTCTCAAGGGAGAATGACGAAGTGAAAGGAAGAAGCACACAAAGGAAAGCTTAGCATGTCTCAGAGAATCATAAATCAAGTTTCAGTTTAGCAGATTGAAGTCAGATTGGAAGGAACGAGCGCAAGAAGATCTCAACAGGATGGTGACAGTAGGCAGACATAGTGAGATCCACTGGTGACTGATGCAAGAAAGATCCTCAAGGAGAGAGATCTTAGCAAAACATCAGTAGGTAGACATAGTGAGAGCCACTGGTGACTGATGTGAAAGAGACTCTCAAGGAGAAATGAAGCACTATGAAGCATCAGCAGGCAGACATACTGAGAACCACTAGTGATCAATACGAGAAAGATCCTCAAGGAGAGAGATCTTAGAAAAAAATTAGTAGGTAGCCACAGTGAGAACCACTGGTGACTGATGTGAAAGAGAGTCTCAAGGAGAGATGAAGGGCTATGAAGCATCAGTAGGCAAACATAGTTAGAACCACTGGTGGTCGATATGAGAAAGATCCTCAAGGAGAGAGATCTTAGCAAAACATCAGTAGGAAGACATAGCGAGAACCACTGGTGACTGATGTGAAAGAGAGTCTCAAGGAGAGATGAAGTGCTATGAAGCATCAATAGGAAGACATAGTGAGAACCACTGGTGATCGATGCAAGAGGAGACAAACTCCAAAAGATAGGACAATGCCCCCTAGACTAGGAAGATGCCCCCAAGTGTGACCAGTTTCAATCCATGTGAAGTCGAACCAAATCTCAAAAATAACTGATAGCGAATGCATGAGTGAGCAAACTAAAGCAGGAAAGAAAACTAAAGAAAGAAAGTGGGAGAGAAAACTACAAGATAGCCAAGGTATGTCATGATAGATAGAGAATTGTAGAACAAGAGGTGCCTATTTACCAGGTTTTCACCATCTTAGCAGAAATTCTTTTTTTTCTACCATGACGCCTGTTTACCAGGTTTTCATCAATCACACATTTTTCTCTTTTTCCCATTTTTTTGTATTTTTCATTTTTTGATTTTTTTTTTGGTATTATCAAGGTGCATGTTTATCGGGTTTTCACAAGGATAATAGATACATCAAAGTGCCTATTTTCTAGGTTTTCACTAAGATGATCATTTTTTTCAAAATATTTTGCAATTTTTAGGATTTTCTCATAATAAAGTATGTACATGAGCATTCAGAACGCATCTCAACTGTAGAACTTTTGTAGATGAAGAGCGTTGATAGGCTCTTTTTGAGCTTTTCCCCCTCTATGGTAGAGAGTTGGTAAGAGCTAGACCCAAATACTAGAGTGATAACATACAGACCAAGCTAGTTTGGTTCAAATTTTCCTTTCTGGACCTGCTATTATTGATTCTTGGGGTTCTCTCTCAGGATGAGATCACCTATTTGGAGTTCTCTTGGTCTTACCCTCTTGTTGTAGTTTTTATATATTCTCTTCTGATATGCTCGAAGATGATTGAATGCCACTTTCTCATGTTCATCCAGTAGTTCTAGCTCTTGAAGCCAAGATATTCTAATATCATCATCAGTAATGAGGCCCTTCAGAGAGACTCGCAGGGTCAGAATCTCAACCTCAATAGGAAGCACTGCATCTGCACCATAAACTAGAGCAAAGGGCATGGCCCATGTTGGTTTATGTATACTGGTGCGGTAAGCCAATAAAGCTAGACTAATCTAGAGATGCCATTCTCATCCAAATTTGTGTACTATGCACTGTAAGATCTTGAGAATAGTCTTATTTGAAGCTTCTGCCTCTCCATTACCCTCAGGATAATAGATAGAAGACTAGTGCTGAATAATTCTAAACTTAGTGCATAATTCTTTTAGATCCTTGTTCTTGAATTTCCCCCAATTTTCAGTGATTATTGATGAGGGTACATGATATCTGCAGATGATGTAGTTCAGTATAAACATGGCCACACACTTGCCATTAGCTACGATGAGGGGCACTGCCTCAACCCACTTGGTAAAATAGTCTGTATCAGTAATGATGAATTTATGTCCACTTGAAGAAGATGCATGTATCTTACCCAGCAAGTTAAAGGCCCACCACTGAAATGGCCAAAAGATGATGAAATGAATGAGCTCCTTGGTAGGAGCATGGATAATATTTCCATGAAATTGGCACTTTTTACAATATTTAGAAAATTGTGTAGCTTCTTTCTCCATATCTAGCCAATAGTAACCAGCTCTAATAAGTTTGCGAGCCAGTGTCAGGCCATTTGAGTAAGACCCATAGACGCCTTCATGCACCTCTACTAATGCACACTTGGACTCATAAGGTTCTAAACACCTAAGGAAGATACCATCTATAGCACGCCTATATAAGTTGTTAGCTATGATGACAAACCATGAAGCACTGCGGATTAAGTGAAATTTCTCATTTTGGGTGTAAGTGTCTAGAATGATCTAGTCATGAAGGTAGGAGTAAATATGGTGGTATCAAGATGAGTCATGTCCAATGATTAAACAAATCATTCAGGATTCACGGGAATTATAAGTAGGGTAGCATAATGTCTCCACTAGGAATTCATGTCAGAAGTCATTTTGTGGCATTTGTAACATGGAAGATAGAGTATCCATGGCATCAGCTACTGTATTATCTATCCTTCAAATTTTTTGGAAAGTAATGTGTGCAAAGTATTTCTTAAGATCATCAAAAATCTTTTTATAAGGCACCAATTTTTCGTCTTTTGTTTGGTTGATATCATTCACCTGATTTATAGCCAATTGTGAATCTGCAAAGACCTTTAGCTCATTGACATGCCATTCAATAGTAGTCTTTAATCAATTAATTAAGGCTTCATACTTGGCAGTGTTATTTGTGCAAGGAAACAACATTTTGTAAGATTTTGGTAATGAATACTGCTGAGGTGTAATGAATAAGATTCAGGCACCTGACCCCTGCTGGGTGAATGATCCATCAAAGCACATGGTCCATGTCTGATGTGTGAGAGGCATGATGGATTCATCTGGGAACTCGATCCTTAATGGTTGATAGTCAGTAATAGGTGCCTTAGCCAACTGATCTGCAATTTCTTTCCTTTTGATAGCTTTTCTTTTCACATACTCAATGTTAAATTCAATTAGTATCATGACCCACTTAGCTAATCTACCCATTAGGGTATCTTTCCTGAGTACTTTAATGGATCAATTTTTGCAATGAGCCTTGTAGTGTGAGAAATCATGTAATGTCGTAAGTTCTGGGAAGCAAACACTACCGCCAAGAAAGATTTTTCAATGGTAGAATAATTCATTTCATAGGAGACCAACATTCTGTTGATGTAATAGATTACTCTTTCCTTATTTTTTTGATCTTGTTGGGCCAATAGAGAACCCAAAGATGTTTGTGTAGCTGAGATGTATAAGATTAATGGCTTCCCATGAATATGAGGAGTTAATATAGGTGGATTAGCTAGATATTGGTTGATTTGTTGAAGACCTTGTTCACATTCTTTATTCCATTCATAGGCCACACCTTTATGTAGAGTCTTAGTAAATGGTTGTGACTTGTCAGCTAGCTATGAGATGAAGCACCGAATAGACTGAAGCCAACCTTGAAGACCTCTCATTTGATTGATATTGCGAGGTGGAGGCATTTCCATGATAACTTTCACCATTTCAGGATCCATCTTGATACCTTTTACAGAGTTGATATAACCAAGCAATTTTCTGGAAGTTACTCCAAATGCACATTTCTTAGGATTTAGACGTAGTGTGAAATTTTCCATACGATCCAGTATAGGGCCTAGATCAGTAAGATGTGCCTTCCTATCCATGCTTTTAGCAAGGGTGCCATCAACATAATCCTCCATTTTTTTGTGCATCATATCATGAAATATAGTAGTGACTGCTCTCTGATATGTGGCTCTAGCATTCTTGAGATCAAAAGGCATAACATTCCAGTAGAAAGTGCCCCATGCACAAGTGAAAGAAGTATTTTCTTGGTCCTCTGGCACAATTTTTATTTGGTTGTAGCCAGAGAAACCATTCATTAGGGAGTACATTTTGTACCCTACTGTCATATCCACAATCATATCAATGTTGGGTAGTGGGGAGTCATCTTTTGGACATGCCTTGTTTAAGTCCCTGAAGTCTATGTAGAATCTAATATATTTGTCATGCTTCGATACTAGAACTATGTTGGAGATCCATTCTACATAGTCAATTTCTCTCATGAATCAAGCTTTTAGGATTTTCTCTAATTCTGCCTTGACAAGTAGAGCCACATGTGGATGCATTTTTCTAAGTTTTTGCTTGACTGGTTTTACTCCAGGATCTATTGACTGGTGATGCATGTTAAGATCAGGATCTACACCATGCATATCATAGTATGTCCATGCAAAGTTTATCCTTTTCTCTTTGAAGAAATCTATGAATTCTTTGAGTTTTACAGACAATGATTTAGCCACATGAATAATTTGTGGATGTTATTTTGTACCAAAATTTACTGGCTGAGTTGGCTCAATTAGCACAAATGATCATTCCTAGAAATGAATCTAAAGCACATCAAATATCTCATCCTCAGGAAACTCAAAGAGGTTTTCACCTTTGGATACATCTATTGTTTTTAAT
Organism: Thuja plicata; assembly: GCA_018584345.1. Taxonomy (NCBI): domain Eukaryota; kingdom Viridiplantae; phylum Streptophyta; class Pinopsida; order Cupressales; family Cupressaceae; genus Thuja; species Thuja plicata. The sequence goes on from MU225442.1 coordinate 2,283,072, forward strand.
TTTTTTCTCTGACACTGCCACAATGTGGTTTTCTTCATCAAAGTGCCTATTTTTTTTCTTTTGATTTTATGACTAAGATACTTGATATCACTTTCGGTCATTCTGACACTATCTTTGCTAGTGAAGGAAATTGCAAGTTCAACAACATGGAGAAAATAGGCTAGAGTATAGTCATTCTGGAATGTGAGGACTTCAGTGGATGAGGAAGGGGTATTCTAGTCTATCAGCTTGGGATGTTGGAGTGAGAGAGAAGTGATGGGTTCAAGTGCATTCATGGTATAATCATCAAAAGCACAGACTAGTAAGTTGAGACCTAGAGCAATCTCGTACAAAAGTGTATTCAAATCCCTTTGACTCCTAGTGACCATAGTAGAAGACATGTTAACATCTATGGAATTAGACTCATTAGACCTTACACTAGACCCTTCACCTATGTCGAGAAGGGTTTCAGATGTGTGTAGTATCAACATTCATGTCAAAGGATCCTTCTGAAATATTGTCATACTCATATTCATGGGAATCTATGTCTGAACTCTGAGTGGGATGTTTGCACCATGAATTTTTGGGAGTTCTTGTGACACCAGCCCGTTCTTGCACAAAATTCTCTTGAAACTGTGATGGTATGTATAGTTCACCCTGGAAACCAGGGTCTTGTGACACTTTCTATTGTTCATATGTCAGAGAAGTGAATAGAAAAGCACCATTAGAGTCACTAGAAGCCTTGGATGTATTGACATGTGTTATGAAATCATCTGTCTTAGCAAAAAATGCTGCCAGATCTTGAGTAATAGGACAAGGAAAGTAATCCTCGTAAGAGTTATCCTCTATGGTGTCAATTGTAGCTATGCCTTCAGGTTCTGGTTGAGGATCCAATTTTGGCACAAATTTGTTAATCCCTAGATGGAACAAGATCTCCTTGAAGCCTAAACCAACTGTATCTTTCATTCTTCAACCCATAGCTTCAATAGGTTCATCTAGCCCATTACCATTCATCCCTATTGGACCACTCCCTTTGTATCCAAAGCGTTTCATGATTTTAAGACCTTCACAATTAGGATATATTTCATGAGCTGGGGTGGTCTATTTAGATATGTCCTTTCCTTTGTAAAGCAAAGATTTAACAACTCTTTCCTCATCTTCTTCTTCTAAGGGTGTTGAAGCTTGTACAAAGGCACCATCGTAAACTATTTTAGGAGTAGTAGAAGATTTATTGTTCTCAGAAGGTCTCCCATAGGAACAAGGAGACGAAGGTAGAGATACTAATGATAGAACAAGTTCCATTTGATATCCACCCATGCCTATGTCTTTGATTATCAAATTCTGTTCCATGCCTCTAAGCTTGGCATCATAGAATTCTATGGATTCTATGTTAGCAGGAACAAAACTATCAGCTGACTGTGTGAGCATATTACAAGAATAGCACATATTAGTAGGAACTATCACTTCTACACCATGGAAAGGAAAATTGATGCACTAATGATACGTAGAGGGAACCACTTCGATTTCATGGATCCATGATCTTCCCAACAAGATTTTATAAGCAAGAGGAATGTCCATCACCTAATAAGTGACATCTCTTTCAACAGGTCCAACCTGAATAAGTATCGTAGCTAAACTTTTAGACTTTCTTTCTTATTCATCATAGGATTTGATAGTAATTTCCTTATGGGAATCTATGCAATCTTCATCATAGCCTAGCTGATTGAGAAATTGAGCAAAGAAGATGTTGAGGCCAACACCATTATCAATAAGGATGCGGTGGACAGGCTTTTGTCCAATCATGACCTCTATATGCAAAGGGGCATTATGCGGGTGGCTGACTAAATGGTCATCTTATTCTGAGAAAGACAGATAGTGTGGTGAATTCAAGTGACCCACTATAGATTGAAATTGATCAATATTAATGTCTTTGGGGATGTTAGCCTCTACGAGGGCTTTATCTAGAATCTGCCTATGACCAGGCAAGACTTCAACAACTCAAAGATGGTTATTTGAGCATTGGTTCTTTGCAGCTGGTCAAGAATGCTATAATTAGTATTAGGAGGTGTGGGGACCATTTTTGTGGTCTTGTTGATAGGGAAAAAAACATCTTTATTTGTGTGTTGCTTCGGTGTGGATGTATTAGTAGGAGGGTCAGGACCCTTGAGAGTGATCTTAGCGCAGGATCTGGTAACAATGTTTGTGCAATCCTGAGACAATTCAGGTTCAGACGAGTGAGAACCAGGGCCTCTCAAGAAAAATGGGGTCTTAGGCTTAGGAGCATCCCTTCTCCCCTTTATATTAATCACATCACAATACTCAACTTCGATAGGTTTGATCATGTTGATGACATTGTCATTAGTGGTATACATGTAGTTAACTTTGGCATTGTTGTTCTTAGTGTTGGAAGAATCATATTTCTCATGGGGAGGAGAGGAATCTTGGATCTTATGGCACAAATAAAGACAATTAGAAGTCTTATGACCTTTTTTCTGGTCATAGTCATAGTATGCATTGTCGTTCCACCAATGGGGTCAAGGGGCAGAGCCCCTTGCGGGGTCTTGGGGCAGCACCCCAAGTGGGGTCAACGGGCAGAGCCCCCGATGGGGTCAAGGGGCAAACAATGAATTAATAATATTGTAAAGGGTCAACCATTGATTTTCTATTAGTCAGAGTAATTTTTTCCCTAATTAGGTTAGGTCAAATATGCTTGTGAAAAGGGCTTAAGGTTTTCAAGATTTCATTGTATGAGGGATTTTCATAGCTTCCTATGACGGTATTGAGTTGCAGGTTTCAGATTGTAATTACTGGATAATAATAAATATATTGGACTCACTGTTGGTGGACGTAGCCCAGGGATTGGGTGAACCATGTTAAATCTTTGTGTCTTTGTGTTCTCTTCCATGTATTAGTGTTTGAATTTTTCTGTTTATTATTCTAACAATATGGACACTTGTCTAAAGGAGTGAGAACCTAGTTTTGCATCAAAGTCTTGTAAACTACATCAAGTGGTTCTCCCAAGGAAGTGAAATCACACTTGGGTCGAGAGGCCCAAGGTTTGTTGCTAGAGAATCTTGAAGGTGGTTGAGCATTTGTTACAGCCTTTTTAGCAGTTTTGATCACTTGTATGCTACAAGTAAGATTGAAAACTAATTTTGAAGGAGTTGAGGTCACATTATCAACCACTCCATCATTCAGAACATTCCTATTCTTGTTGACAAACTTTCCTTTATCTTTGTTGGAAGAGGAGGAACCTTGTTTGTTGTCTTTGTCCAAAGTCAATTCCCCTTTCTTAACCATAAATGCCTCTATCCTCATAGCTTTCTTAATCATGCTGTCAAAACTGAAGGGACCTTCAAGCTATACCTGATACCCAAAATCAAGAGTGAGATTGTCCAAGAAGATGTTGAGTTTCTTAGATTTAGGTATTTTATGAGGATACTTTATGCAAAGCTGTCTCCATTCTGGAGAAATGTTAGGAATGGCTCCCCTTGTCTTTGCTTGAGATTGCAAAGGTCCCTTATATTGATAGGATGTTGTATGTTTTTAGAATAATTCTGGATAAAGAGATTTGCAATCTCATCAAAATTCTTAATGCCGGTGGGTAGTCAAGAAAACCACTCCATGGGAGGCCCACCAAGAGTTTAGAGAAAGAGACACATCAAATAAGTTTGATCGTGAATTAAATCCATAGATAGGGCACCAAATTCTCTTAGATGATCCTAAGGATTGGTGGTACCAAGATATTTATCATACTTAGGGATTTCCACACCCTTGGGAAAAGGTGGTATATGAAGACTCCTATAAAAAGGAAAAGGACAGATGCGCTCCATCGTGAATTGTTATGCGGGTTTTTCCTTATCCTTTACAAGTTGGCTAATTTGGTTTTGCATGTCTTGAATAATCTTTTGCAATTTGGTAGTCTTAGTCTCTTCCTCTTTAGTCACAAGTGTTTCCACTTTGAAATCTGGAGGTAGCTTAACTCCTTAGTTTGCCAATTCTAGAAAATATTACTCTTTATCTTTTGCAAGGAGAATTTCCATCATCTTGATGAGACCCTTATTAGATTTTAAAGCATCTATGTCATTTTGAGTTATCAGATCATCATCATTACCGAGGATCTCATAAATGCTTGGGTTCTGATCTTGACTCTGGTTATGTGGAGGAGGGCGATGGTGTTGTGCTTGCTGATCAGCTTGGGATTGTTGATTCTGATCATTTTGAGATTGATCATGGGCCTCATTGTATTAACCTTGTAGGAAGTCAAAAGGGCTTCCCATGTTGCTGATGTGGGATTGTACTTTATGCACAGTTTTAGTGTGAGTGTGTGTGTTGAACCGAGAGTTCATGGCCAATGTAACTTTTGGCAGGTCAAAGGGATGGATGGGTTCGAAAGGATCAATAAGTTCACAAGGATAGATAGGATCAAAAGGATTGGTGTATTAAAAAGGATCAATAAGGTAGAAAGGATCATCAATAGGGTCGACCCAAGTAAGTGACCTTCCAAAGTTTTGTTTATTTGGAAGAAATGAGTTTTGTTGATCTTGAAACAATAGTTCAGGTTGTCTTTGAAACAAGGGATTATAACACTACTGGTACACCAATTTCTGATTTGGACTAGGAACTATACTAAATGGAGAGGAGGAATATGAGGATCCCTCTTGACTATTATATTGAACAATAGGTTTGGGATGACCTCTTCCTTGATTATGAGATCAACCTTTACTTATTTTGGAACTACGAATGGGTACAAAATCACAGAAAGGTAGGACAAAGAACAAAGAGACAAAATGAGTTTGAGAAAGAATTGGTTGGTTCACAACTCAAGAAAATCAGTTTTAGACTACAAACAATAGGGAAATAGGCAATCAGTCCTAAGACAAAAATTAGATCAGGTGAAAAACTCATCTGTCAATGGAAAATAGCTCACTCTTTTGGGACACCGGGGTATAGACTCACACAATAAAGTGCTGGTTTGCATGAGGAAAAGCTTAACTGAATGCAAGAAAATGAAAGCTTGCGTGAGAAAATGCTTAGTTTATAAAATATTACATTAGAAAAATTGAGGTTTCGACAGATCGACTAAGTTTTTGAGAAAAAATTCAGATTTCGAGATGCAATCAGGACTGTTCTCTGACAAAATTTCCAGATTTAGGATATTTTTATGACAGTTCATATTAGCAATCTCGGTTTGAATGTGACAAGCAATCATTAACATGCACAAAGTTTTGATCAAGCAACAGTGATGCAAGGAGTAGTCACAAATAGTTTTACCAAAGACAAGGCAACTTGGTAGAATAATGGGAGTCTTTGTTTAATCATGATTGGACAGTTTAAGCATCCAAACAAGAACCTAGTTATCCCTAAAAAAAAATGGTAGAGAAGAAAAAATCTGTCCCTCACTGCTTATGTGTATGCGTGCACATCACAAAGTCATGTCACCCCCTTAAGGGCGCCCATATTTTTGGTGTTTGCAAGGACTCAATAATATATGTTTGAAGGTTACCATTAAAGCAGGGGCCAACATCATATACCACCTTCAAGCATACAGATGCATACCTACGATAAGAATCTAGGGGAAAGATTCTTCCCCCTCCTTGCACAAAGTTTATGTCTCCTTTCAGAGGTGATCTAGGTAGGAAACTAATTAAGAAAGCTTTTAGTCAGATTCCATTCACAATAACCTTTAGTTTCCTTGATACAGGGCTTGGGCCTCATAGTCACACCAACACTTGAAATTCATACACCCCCACAAGCAGGGCTTGGAGTGGCGCCACTAAGTATAACAGACAAGGCTTTCTCAAGATGATTGTCAAAATCATGAGAAAGAAGTTACCATGGCTTTGGAGTCTTTAGACTCAACAAAGCATACTTTATTATAGTGAGGTGGAATCACCTGCGATAGGTGTGTACTCACTTGGGTCATTCCCGGAGGGTCAACTTACGACAGGCCCTCTAAAGGTGACACAAAACTTGGCTCAGATTTGAGGGTCAAATTTTCTGATTCTCTCGAAGGGAGAAGAACATACTTATCTACCTCTTCACCTTACCCAAAAATGCAAGACATATTCATCACCGAGCTAACTCTTCTGCAACCAATTCATAATATTTTGGGTTTATGATTCTCTCAAAGAGAGAAGAGCTTAATCCCCTAACAAGTGAACATGCTAAAGGTTTGTTACCTTTCCTTTCTTCCCTAGGTCTCCATCATTTTAGCATTGTCTAGATCTTAGATTCATCCATGGGCATTACTTAAATGTAATGAAGAGCCTATTCCCCTATTTTTCTATTAACATTCCCAAGAAATTTTAACAAGGCCCTAATTATACTATGTGATGAAAGCAATAAAAAAGCACAACGATTTAAAATGATCTTTGAAAACTGTCCTGCAAGCAAACTGTTAGCAAGTTTATGTCTTTGTCAAGTGACCTGCAGCCCACTGTTATGCTATCACAGAAATCAGAGAGATAAAAATAGTAGCATGTGAAAATAATCAGGAAAATAGTAACAATAATTACAGAAACTATAAAATTCTAGAGACTGTCACCAAGGCTCGCGTGAGGAAGTACAAGGCTTCATTCAAGGAAATGAAATAGCTGGCATGAGAAATTTCTTTGTCATGCAAGAGATTGCTAATGAAAGCACAAATTTGTGTGGTACGCTTAGAATTCTCACATGAGAATTTGTACATAGAGAAGTAAGGACTTACGGCAGAGAACAAAATTTCGTGAGAAAATTTTTGAGAGTGAGATCAGAAATCAATTTTCTTCCCATAGTGAGTGCCAAAATGTATGTGTCTGAATTTTGATCTCTAAATTAGCCATAACAAAACATAGTCATTGCTCAATCATTGAATTATGAAAATGAACATGAATTGCTCATTCCACAATATCGATTGAATCGAGATGTTGCCTCCTATTTAGTTGGTGTGTTTGATTACTCTCAGAATGAGAGCCAACAACCATAGACCATTGCTAAAATGGAGGATTTGAAAGCATTGAAAGCTAAAATGAAATTTATTCTATATGAGAGATGCAATTGTAATCTAGGAATGAAGATGCATATTTTAATCTAAGAAACTTGAAAGAGATAACAGAATTAAAATACTTGATAAGTAAACAAACTAAATTGAGATGAAAAATGCCATTAAGCTAAATGAAATTACACTAAGTGTGTAATAAAAGCTTGGAAATATGAGAGAATTGAGACAATAATTCACGATAGTTTAGGTACTCTAAAAATTGCCCCCCTCAAATGAAGGAAAGAAGGTCCATAATATAGAAAAGCCGGAAGAGAGGATGAAGAGTTTCTTGGGAAGAAACGACCAACTCTTCATCTTCATGGAGGAAGGTGAGACAAATATGAAGGAATTATTTAATTAAATAAATGAATTATTGCCACATGGGTGGCTTTTCACATCATTTGAAATATTAAATTCAAGTGAGGATAATCCATTCAAATAACCAAATAATATTTAATTCCCTTGATGTGTATTAGCTAAAGAGGGTGGGATTAATTTAATTTAAAATCACTTAGGACTTTAGAATCAAATTAATTAATCATTGGGATTTTTAGCTAGTAAATATTGAAAATTTAGGAATTAAATATAGTGTAAGATTAATGCAAATTTAGGTTTTCTACATTTGAGACTACGTAAATTAAATACAATTAGGAAGGAGAATTTGCCTAGTACAATAGGACTTCAATGATGAGAATTTGAAGAAATACACCAAAATTGATTAGAATTGTAAGGTGCCAATTTTGAAGTATTACACCTGCTACCCTGAGCCTGAATTTAGGCATTTCATATTTCTTAATAAAATGTTCTCTCTTGATATTTTTCTATGGAAACTAAGGTCTCTTTTTTTCTTCCTGATTACCCTAGCTACTGGGCAATAGGTCTTAGCAAGTTCCCTAATAAGGCCTATGTCAACATAAACATCAGTCACAATTAATTTTTCCATATTCAAATCCCAAGGATTCCAAATGGGGACTATTTTAACCCTATTATTCCAAAAATAGTTTTAAAAAGTATTACCAGAGTAATTTAGAGTGACCGGGTTTCTACATTGGCACCATCTGTCTTTCCATTCGTCCCAATTTGCATTGTTCGTATTTAAAGTCTCGAGTAGAAACTCAAAAAATTCTTCCACATACTTTTTTAGTGTAACCTCCTTCTTCTCAGACCCATGCAAAGTAGTGCTAACAATAGCTTGACTCATTTTTCCTCTTCAAATTGCTATCTCGGACAAACTTTTTCAGACAAACAAGCTCTATCGCTCTTTATAGAAAATATTAGGATGCAGAATTGAGAACTATACCAAATCAAGCTCAAGAATCTAGACTTATAGTCATCAAATCAGTGTCTTGTCCAATTTGAATACCAAATTCTCACACTTGCAGTATCATGCAATCATCTCTCTATAACTAATGTTGCCATTAATTCACACTATATGATCCCTACTGGAAAAATTACACAACTTTTTTTCTTTTTTTTTTCCCTCGTAAGCCTGAAATGAGCCACGTGTCAATTTGTTACCAACTCGCTATACCTTGCCTACATTCAAATTTGTCCTCGTGAGTGAGCGACAAGACCCTTTTCTTCTATCATTCATGCACTCACACTCTATCTTTGCTTTGGCTCATATGTTTCACGACTGGGCAATGACCTAACTAGAAACTTCATGGCTTTATAATCGTGCACTCGCTATCCCTTCATGCTTTATATTCATACTTGAGCAAGTAAGTGACATCACTTTTCTTTTCATCAATCGCAAACTTGCCACTTAGAACTTTACTTTTCATTGAATCTCTACGAGTGAGAGACATGATCTTTATTACTCAGTCACTTCTTATTCATGCACTAGTTGACCTCCACTTATCATGCATTGTGCTTGAATGAGTGAGTGGGTTTTCAAAATAATTATACATTACTTTCTAGTTTCATAGTTTCCATGGCTTTCTTATTTGTCTTTATACCCTTGTAGGTGAGCGATGACTATTTTCTTTATGCATTTTTACTTAATCATTTACTCACGCTGAAAGATATTCCAGTTCATAAGCATTAGCGAGTGAGCGATGACCCTTTTTTTCTATCAGTCACATACTCATTGCAAAGATTTCCATATAGATTAATCCTTCATGACTGAGTGAGTGCCTTCATCACACCTTCATAATGTATTAATCGCTCACTCTCTAATCTTTCTTCATGAGCGACTGAGTGACAACTTTCCACTTTTCTTCACCGCACACTCGCGAGTATCTTTTCACTTGAATTTATACTTGAGCGAGTGAGTGATAGCCTACCATTTCTTTCATCGTGCACTTGCGAGCTTAAAATTTGAGACGGAAAATAATTGGCAAGTAAGCTGGAACAAAACTAAACATTTAGTCGTGCACTCATGCACTTTATAAATACTGCATATTTCCTACACGACTGAGAGACAAGGACCATCTAGTAATGAATCCACATTACCTCACGTATTCACACTACACAAAATACAACAGTTAAGACCTGCGCAAGTGAGCGCTATTAGATTATGACTACATTGCACACTCACAGTTTAAAAAGATACACATAATAACTTAGCTCGAGTGCGTGACCAACATTAACTTATAAAACTCACTCAGTCATGGACCAAAAAGTGAAAGACCTAAGAATACATAAAAATTTCAACTCATTGCTAGCTCGCTAAACTCTCTAATATAAAACTTGATCTCCTGTGAGTGAGCGACCAACAAAATAATTCTAACTTTCTCGGTCGTAGATTTACAACCCAACTTCAAAATTACATCGCGACTACACGATTAAGACAAATTAATGACCAAATCGCTCACTCACGCACCTAACTTGACTTAATAGGACATGACTACGACTATGTGATTCATTCCAAAACATGAATCATCACTCACTCACTTACTTAAAAGGTCACTTTAAAATATCAGTGCGGGTGTGTGACTAAGGCTGAAAACAAGACAAATTTGAAAATTTGATCATGAAATTCAACATTTTGACATGCAACCACATGGTTTCTAAATCAAAAGACACAGGAAAATTTGCCAAATCATGGAAAATTGAAAATTTTGATATTCACTACTAACATGTCTGAAGTGGAAGAGAATCAAGAGGTTTAAAGCACACCTCCTAAGGCAATGAGTAGGGATGCCATAGTGGAATTGGTTCAAGGCCTCTTGGAGAAAGCTAGTGTATCTGAGACAAAGGGAAAAAAGATCACTAAATGGGGAGATGAGAGTGATGGAGATGATGAAAGTTAGACAGAAGAGTCATCAAACAAAGGAACAGAACCTAAGATGGATAAAGATAAAAATGTATTCTTGGATGCCTTAAAGTCCCTTAACAAGGATATCATGGAACACATACCATATTACTATGGTAGCCTTAATTGAGAAGAGTTTTTGGATTGGCTTGAAGCCATTGACAACCAATTTTATTACAAAGAAATATTAGAGGAGAAGAGGGTCAGCTATGCTAAGGCTAGACTCAAGGGATCTACATTGGTGTGGTGGAACATGATGCAGGATGATAGGGGAACCAATGGAAAGAAAAATATTGTTTCTTGGGGGAGGATGAAAATCAGATTTAGGGCACAATTCTTGTCTACTGATTATTAAATGCAAATGTACGAAAAGTTGTAGAACTTAAGACATAAGGATATGACAGTAAGTGCCTACACCAAGGATTTTCACAAGTTGATCATAATGGATAGAAGACAAGAAGATGAAATGGAGGAGGTGGAAAGATATCTCAATGGGTTGATACAAGGGATACAAGATGAGATTAGCATGATGGATCCTGACAGTATGAACAAATGTTTCTGATTGGCCTTAAGATCAGAGGATAAGGCTAGAAGGAGGAATGACTTTGATCAAAGAGGAATATGTGGTAATAATAATAGATGTTTTCAGAGAGGAAGGAGTAAATTTAGTAGGGGACAAATCCCTATTAGACAAGAAGATAATATATCTATGGATAATAGTGGGAGCAATTAGTTTAGGGAATATTTTTAGAGAAGAGGATATAGAGGAATAGGGCCTCCTAGACAAAGATTTCAATCCCAATGAAGATCAAATTTAGTATTCACTAGAAAGTGATATAAATGCAACCAAGTGGGTCACACTATGGGCAGGTGTCCTGAAAATACTTCCTCATCTTTAATGGGGGATAGAAGGAATCAATTGGTACAAGAGGATGAAACACAAAGTGTTACTTCTCCCTTTTCCAAGGCAAGGACAGTAATGGATGGAGAGAAATTTAAGTTAAGGAGAACTTTGTTGGGAGTACCTAGCGCTATAGAGCCACCTCAAAGGGAAAAATTGTTTAAGACAACTTGTAAGTCTCATGGAAAGATTTGCAAAGTAATAGTGGACTCTGGCTCCACTGAGAATATAGTATCCACAGAGATGGTGGAAAAATTGAAACTAAGGAGGATACCTCATACCACACCCTATAAGGTTTCATGGTTGAACAAGGTTCAACAAATAGTGGTAGATGAAAAAAATTTGGTGGAGTTTGAGATTGGAGAGTATAAGGACAAGGTCTTATGTGACATACTACCTATGGATGCATGCCATCTTCTTCTAGGATGTCCATAGCATTATGATGTCAAAGCAATGCCTGATGGGGAAAGGAATAGTTATGTGATCACCAAGTTGGGCAAGAAGTTTCAGATGGATCCTTTGCCAAAGCCTAATGAGGAGAAGCATGTGGGGATAAGTGTGATGTTATTGAGTGGGAAGGAGTTTCTAAAGGAAATGAAGAAGGAGAAAGGAGTATGTTGTGTAGTACCAATAAAACCAAAGGAGGAGACTAAGGATAAAGTCAATTTGCCACCAGAGATACAAGCATTGTTGGAGAAATACCATGAAATAGTAGATAATGGTTTTCCAAGTGCATTACCACCTATGAGGTATGTGAGTCATTAGATTGAGCTCATTCCTAGAGAAAATTTTCCAAACAAAGTAGCATATAAGATGACACCAAGTCAGAATGTAGAGATAGCAAAATAGATTCAAGATTTGTTGGATAAGGGGTTGATAAGGAATAGTTTAAGCCCATGTGTTGTGTCAACAGTAATTGCACCTAAGAAGGATGGAAAATGGAGGATGTGTACAGAATCCAGGGCTATAAACAAGATCTCAATTAGGTATAGGTTCCCAATGCCCTAGATAGAAGATTTTATGGACATTTTGGGAGGTTCTTGTTATTTTTCTAAGGTGGATTTGAATTTAGGATATAATCAAATAAGAGTGAGGCATAGTGATGAGTAGAAGATAGATTTAAAGACCAATGAAGGGCTATATGAGTGGCTAGTAATTCCCTTTGGCCTAAGTAATGCGCCTAGCACATTCATGAGGCTTATGAATGAAGTGCTAGCAAAGTTCAGTGGTAAATTTGTAATATTTTATCTTGATGATATTTTGATCTTTAGTAGGTCCAAAGAGGAGCACATGAAGCATTTGGAGATGGTCTTGAGAAAGCTACATCAAGATAAGTTGATGATAAATCAAGAAAAGTGTGAGTTTCTCAAAATTGAACTAGTTTACCTTTGTTTTATGGTTGCTAATGGATGCATGAAGATGGATCTTGAAAAATTTAAGTCAATATTGAAATGGCCTACACCTAGGTCCATAGGGGATGTTAGGAGTTTCCATGGGTTAGCCTCCTAATATAGGAAATTTGTGAGAAATTTTAGTCATTTGTGTGCCCCTATTCTTAACACCATAAAAGGTGGAATCAAATGCAAGTTTGAGTGGACTGTGGCAACAAACCAAGGGTTTGAAATGTTAAAGAAGAGGATTGCAGAACTACCCACTCTTAGGTTCCCTAATTTCAATCAACTATTTGTGGTAGAATGTGATGCTAGCAAGTTGGCTATTGGAGTAGTGTTAAGCCAAGAAGGACACCATGTGGCTTTCTTCTTTGAAAAGTTGAATGAGGCTAAACAAAAGTAGTCCACCTATGATTTGGATTTATATACTATGGTACAAGCCCTTAAGAAGTGGAGACACTACCTATTACCTAGGGAGTTTATGGTCTACATTGATAACCATGCTAAGTTTTCTGAATGGGAAATAAAAATTGAATTAGAGACACTTGAAGTGGGTAGAATCCTTGCAGGCTTATACATTTGTCATAAAGCACAAGAAGGGAGTTATTAACAATGCAGGAGATGCAATTGAAAATTGTAGGTACGGATGATTTGAAGGACCTCTACAAGGAGGACAAGGGTTTCAAAGAAGCCTATGAAGCATGTGTGAAGTTTCAGCAAGGTTTCAAGGTGGATTTCAGTGAGTTTGTGTTGCAGGAAGGCCTATTGTTTAAAGGTCACCTTATGTGTATTCCTCATTGCTCAATGAGGGAAAACATTGTGAAGGAGAAACACCAAGGCAACTTAGGGGGCCACTTTGTGGTGGATAATACTTTGGAGAAAGTGAATAGGCACTACTATTGGCCTAAGTTACAATTATATGTGAGGAGATTTGTATGAAAATGTTAGATTTGTCAGAGGGAAAAAAGGACAAAGCAGAAATAGTGGGTTATACCAACCCTATTGATACCCCAAAGGCCTTGGGAGTGTCTTAGTATGGACTTTGTCTTGAGGTTACCAAAGACACCTAGGGGTCATGGTAGTGTGTTTCTGGTGGTGGAACATTTTAGAAAAATGGCACACTTCATTCCATGTAAGAAAACAAATGATGCTTCTCAAATTATAGGTATATTCTTTAGGGACATTGTGAGGATCCATGGCTTGCACCTGAATATTGTAAGTGATAGAGATAGCAAGTTTGTGGGTCACTTTTGGTGGACCCTATCGAAGATGCTTGGAAAAAAATTTGTCTTTCTCTTCATCCTACAATCCACAATCAGATTGCCAAACAAAGGTAGTCAACAGGTCACTTGGGAACTTGCTAAGGTGTTTGACTAAACAACATGGTCATCCATGGGATCATATCATAGGGTAGGCAGAATTTTCCTATAATGACTCCATTAATAGGAGTACATGGAAGATCCCATTTGAGATAGTGTATGGGTTCAACCCTAGAGGGATCTTGGAGTTGAGAGATCTCATTTTGAAGGACAAGAAAAGTGCACAAGGAGAGTGATTTGCAAGACTGATGAAGGAACTGCATGAACAAGTCAACAAGACTTTATAGAAGCAAGTGCAGAGGTACAAGTCCAAGGCTGATAAGTCAAGAAGAGATTTGCAGTTCAAAGTAGGCGATCCAATCCTTGCCTACCTCAGGAATCAGAGGCTACCAAAAGGCCAACCAACTAAACTACTCATGAAGAAGATAGGGCCATTGAAGATTTTACATAAGTATGGAAAGAATGCCTATGAAGTGGAATTGCCTCCTAATTTGGGAATTTCACCCATTTTCAATGTTTATGACTTGTATCCCTATAAGGGATCATGTCTAGACATAGGTTAGTCTACACTTGCAGATTGGGAGGATGATGATTGGGTGAAGGAATTTCCCAACCCAATGCCAATGAAATTAGAAAGTGTCTTGGATTCTAAAGTGATAAAGAATATAAGGAAGGGTAACTACAAGGAATAACTCATCAAGTGTCGAGGACTACCTGAAGCTAAGGCCACTTGGATGACAGAGCTAGAAATTCTAAAACATGGGGTTACCATTGAAGACCTTCTAACTCAAGGGACTTGAGTTATTTTGTCCAAGGGAGTATGGTGAAGGGACTTGAGTTATTTTGTCTTAGGTGTTTTTTTGTGTGTTTAAATAATTTCCAAGGGGTTGGATGCAATGACAAGTTAACTTCATGTTTGTAAGAGCCTTAGTGTTCATTAGGTGATTTAGGGTCACTTTGGGCTAATTTGTGAAAATTTGATATTTTAGTGCAATAGGGGTTTGAGGGGTGTTTTAAGACTCTAAATATCCTATCTATGGTCATCAAAGTCAAACTCACCCATTGAGTTGACAACGAAAGTCAAAATGTTGAAAGTGCAAAAAGTTGCTAGCAACTTTAAAAGTTGCTCGAGAAACTTTTGCAAAAAATTTCAAAATCTAGTTAGATTGGTTGTAACTACCCCATGATTGGTATATGAGCATGGATCTGATGTTTGGGAATGGTTAATGAGATTTTGGATTGCAACGCTTATTTCTAACACCTTTGTACCGATGAATAAATCTGCGTCCTTGTAATTTACATTGTTTCTCTATTCCTATACAGATGGGTATGGATTGGGAGAGGAGAACGGGCTCCATCAGAGTGTAGTGGATTTAGTTATCTTTCATATGCAGCCGTTATTTTTTTTTCAATTTCTTGCATTGTAAAGTTAGAGAATTTTGTAGGTCACTGGTCTGCCAGAGACAATACAGTGCTACCTAGTTAGAAATGGCTCTACCCTAGAATCTCACCTGTGGAATTGACTGAAACATTGGGGAAAGTAGGCTTAGAGTGTATAGATAGTTTTTATGTTTCCTTCCTTATAGTTTTAGTCAATCTCCTAGACCAAGTAGAAAGCCCTATGGATGACTGGTGAATCTAGGTGAGCCAGGACATGGAGAAGAAAGAATTTGATCAAGCACTCATGACCTTTTGGGAAAGACTTATTGGAATTTTAAGATGCCCTAGATAGTCTCCTAAAAGGATTCAAAGGTGGAAGGAGGTGAATCAAAGATTGGAGATCATTTTGATATTGTTTTATGTTGAATGGTCTACAGACCTAATTAATAGGCTGAAATATAGGGCCTACAAGAAGCTAGGGTTATGAGTGCTTTCAGAAGTCAGGGTTTTAGATTTTGATAGTGTTGGTTGATACCTTGAAGATTTTTGAGGTCTTGTGTGGGGTCATTTGGGGATTTTTAGAGTAATAGACTTAAAACTGCTAAAATAGACCTACTAGGAATTAGGCAATTAGGCCTCCTAGTGAAATATTGACCAATTAGATTGGTAAAGAGTTTTGAAGTATTGGGAAGAGTTCAGAATGACCTAGGATGGGTCAAGAATATTGATAGGAGTCTTGGTGGATGTGTGGGAAGATCCTAAGTAGAGGTTTGGCATTCTAGGGGGAATTCTAGTGAAGAAACTAGGCATTTGGTGAACTAGTTGGACTAGTTAAGCTTGGAAACTTGTAGGAGAAGTTGGTAGTGAGGGTCTTGGAGATCCCAATTAAAGGAAGATTCAACAAGGAACAAACATTGGATGGTTAGAATAGATAAATAAGCATCTTGGAGTGAGGAAAAGATGTAGAGTATAAAACCCTCTGCATCAAACTCCTTCTCCATACTCTTTGCTATTGTGGAAGAACTAGCGGCCATGATTCCAAATGAAATAGGGTTTCAAAAGATGATGAATCGAATACCTCAGAAGATGTCAAAATTCACACTTTTACTCAAGGTAGTTGACAACATGTTTTAGATGTATTTGAAATATATTTGTAGAAATCAAGTTTGCAAATTTCTCCAACACTCTGTGAAATTCTCAATTGCGAGGAAAAAATAAGTAATAAATGGCTCATCCTTTTATACGGTCCAAAGGTCAAAAGTTAAGTTTGCAATAAATGTACTGCCTATTGAGTGAGTGCCAAATAGCTATCCTTGGCTGACTCACAAAACATGTCTATCTCTTAGTCACAACCCATACCAGCTCGGCACATACTAGAGAACTTGCTCTCAGTGTACAATAGTATTTTTGCCCGACACCTATAGTGCATATTGACTTTGCTATTGACATGTCTCAAAAATATGTCCTGATGCATCTTAACATATGTAGATATGGCCTTTTGCACTTTATATGTTAGGAACTGATAAAATATACAAGATATAAACACAGTTCCTCACATACCATTCTTTCTTAATTAGTGATGGTGTGATCACCTGATCCATTGGATTGGGTGACCTTGGCTTCAGTATCTTCACAACTACTCAGTTCTTTTTTTCTTATGCATGTTTGATTCCTCTATGCTCTGATTTCCTCAATAGTAGGAGCAGGTACCCTTGTCTTGCAATCCTTCCTAGTGTAACTGATTTTTAGATAATTATAGAAAACTAGGCTTCTGTTCATCCAACTCTTAGATTTTCCTCTGAAATCTATCTTTATGAAGTTTTCTAGAACATTCCCATACTCACCATAGTAATGAAAACTATGGCATCTGTTGTAATCCCAATTTTAAGTGTTACCTTTCCTTGGTACTTTTACTTGTGTCTTTGATGTCCATTGTTGTCTAACATTAGATCTACAATCTTGTTCTCTATGTCCAAATTTTTGATAGTTGTAGCAATACCCATTGAATCTAGGTGTGGGAGGTGCATTATTTGCCTTTGCCCAACATTCATGTTATTTATGTCCAAAATTTTTATAGTTAAAGCAATAACCATTGAACTTAGGTTTAGGATTGGACTTATCGTTCTTACTTTGGCAAATGTTTGCAGTGTGTCCTAGCTTTCCACAGTGATGGCATATTGGCTTGTTTTTCTTTGTCTTTGCATTCCTCTCTTCACCAATCTTAGATGATTATCCTTTTTTAGAATACGTCTATTGTTCAATATGACATAATCCAGAGGAATCTCTAGATCTCCTTGATGCTTTCATCATATTTTCAAAATGAGTCAAAGCTTCATTAGGTCTATTCAATATTTCATTAACTTATTATTCAAATCTCAATTCATCTTTCAATTTACTGTTCTCAGATCTTAGATTCACAATTTCCATGTCTTTCCTGCTTATGTCCTAATTTGCAAGTAGCATTTGATTCACCATGTCAACCTGACTATTTGTCATTATTTTTACATCATGTGTCCTTTCATCAAGTATGATAGTCATCATTCTTTTGTCTTCTTCAGCCATAGCTTTGTCACCTTCATCTTTCTTATGCCTATGAAGGATTTGGGAACACAAAAAAAATCCTTGGTATGAATATTTTTAGAAATAGGAAGAACATAAAATTGACTCTATCTCAAGCTTATTATGTTGAAAAGGTATTACATAGATTTCATATGGAGAATTCAAAAGCTTTGAGCACACCTTTTCCTAGTCATTTGAAATTTACTAAGGAGATGTGTCCAAGGACACAAGAGGAGAAAGATAAAATGTCTAAGGTATGATATGCTTCAACTAGAGGTAGTGTTATGTATGTCATGGTGTGCACTAGACTAGATATTGCACATATTATAGGAGTTGTTAGCATGTATATGAGTCATCTTGGAATTGATCATCGGAATGTAGTAAAATGGATTCTTTGATATTTGAGAGGTACATCTAGAAAATGTTTACATTTTAGGGGATCTAATATGTATTTACAAGGCCATGTTGGCTTAGATTTAGTAGAGGATTTAGATACCAGGTGGAGTACTATAGGGTATATATTTACTATTGGTTGCACAATAGTGACATGGAATTCTCGCTTGCAGAAGGTGAATGTTTTATCTACTACAAAGGGAGAGTATGTTGCTTCTATAGAAGTACCTAAGGAAATGATATGGCTGCATTTTTTTATGACAGAATTGGGACTCTCAAAAATTTGAATTTCTTTGTTTATAGATAGCTAGAGTGCCATTCATCTTGCAAATAATTGTGACTTACATTTGACAACCAAATACATATAGTTTAGGTATCACTTAATTCAGTCAGTTTTGGATGATGGACAACTAAAGATGGAAAAGATATATACATATGAAAATCTAGCGAATGTGTTAACAAAGGCAGTGCCAAGGGAGAAGTTGAACTCCTCTTCAGCTTCATTTGGCCTTCTAGACTGAACATAATAAAATATAATAGCTGAGTCTAGGGTGGTTTTTCATTCCAATGGGAGCTATAGGGTTAGTGGTGTTATGATCAATCCCCAAGTGGGAGGTTAGTTTTGTCAAGTCCTATTAGTCTCCAAGTGGGCGATTTTTGTTATACAGAGCATAATTAGACTAGAAGGTTATTTTTCCCCACTCTTATTGGTGTGGTTTCCCATAGGTTTTTTTACAAGGATTGTGAATGTAGTGACCATGTGTTTATGCATTTGTCTTATGTTAAGAAGGTGTGGGACACTATACTTTAGGCTATTAATATGGATTTGTTTATGAAAAATTTGATGGATCTGTTTAAAAAATAATAAAATTTTAGCACTTTTTCTCACCCCATCCTTAAAACTATATGGGCTCACATCTTGATTTCTCATATGGAATATCAAGAAAGAAAGAAAAAAAAAGAATATTCAAAGATAAAGTTGTTATATGGAGCCTAATCAGACCTAGAGGTTATTTTTCCTCACTTTTATCAACATTTTTTCCCACTAGTTTTTCTATAGGGTTTTGGGGCTAGTGATCCTAAGATGGGGTCAAGGTTAAAATTCCCCTTGCGTGGTCCTAGGGTAGTTCTCCAAGTGCACTCCCTATCACGATACAATGTAGGGTGGAGGGGAAATGCTCCAGGAAGCCAAATGTTTTATTATTATTATAAAAGGTGTCATGAGTTTATTTCCTTTATTAATCCACATATTCTAATCCTAATTTTGTCAGTGGCATGAGTCTTGTTAAAAGGGTCTGGGGTTAGGGATTTTATAAAAAAAAATTTAGCTTCTTGTAGCAAGATTGAGTTGTAAGGGATTGCATAATGTAATTAGGGTGATTTACTAGAATATAATATTGGACTCTCTATTTGGTGGATGTAACCCAAGATTTGGGTGAACCACGTTAAATATGCAATGTGTCTTTTGTGTATTTCATTTCTTTTTTGTATTATTTATATTTGCATGTTACTGTTAGATTTTTCCTTTTAATCCTAACTAAAGCTAGGACTAGTGGAAACATCTTTAAAATAATTAAACAAAAAGTCAAATAAAATATCAAGGTGGATTCCTTTGGTAAAGGAAAAGTTAGTCCTACTCTCTAGGAAACTAGCATTAAACAGATCTAGGGATTGTAGTAGATTTTCAAAAAATATCAATTGGGGTAGTATTCTGAGGATAAAATTTACTAAGGGGATTCCTCCACTATCTAACTTGGTTAAATTTAATATTTATGGGTATTCCAAAGGGATCCCTAACTAATATCTTCTCTGTTGGAGGAATCTTCAGGAATTTGTGCAGGGTGTTCACATTGAAAGTTTCTACAAAAATTTAGGTGTTCGCTCAAATAACAGAGTGGTGGCCATTTCTTCTTGGCAAGGGATTAAAAGAATGAAGCATCTAAACTTGGACTGTGTCATTCTTGAAAGTAACTCAAAGATCATAATTGACTACTTGAATGACAATGTTGGGTTCCGTTTATCCTTATTATCAATCTTACAGGACTATAGAAGAATTCTAGTCAACTTCAATCATGTGGAAATTCATCATACCTTAAGGGAACGTAACTACAGGGCAGATTTTATAGTGAATATGGGCCTTAATCACTTTTAATGACTTTTTATGAAGTATGAACAGTATCCAAATAAATTAAAATTAGAAATACTAGCTAAAGAAAAAGGAAATTCCCCTAATCAAATACATGATGAAATTAATATATCTTATTATTTTAACGAGCCTATGTAACCTAAGATGGGTACTTAGGAAAATTTCATGTTGTTTCATGCCAATGATGATGACGTCAATTAATATTTATATTGTTAATATGTATCTTAACAATGGTATTAAGTTTTCAAACTAGGAGATGGCGGGAACTAAATTTTTTAGATGGGATCTTCATAGGCTCTATTTTATGAAATATTATTTATCAAATTTTCCTTATATCTAGACCCATATTATTTTTAATGGGTACCCATGTCAAGATGACAACTTTCTTCTAAATGATCATTCTAGGTGGATCCAATTTGGCTTTCCATAATGTTTTATACAAGAAACCACTTTAATAATTATTTTTTTAAATATTATGTGTGGAAAATCTTATTGGAGCAATCTTTTAAATGTTTTTCAAGAAGAAAATATCAAATCACCTATCTAAAAAAATTCTACCAAATTATCATGAAGATTTTAAGCAACTCTTACATTTATGCAAGGTATGATTATAATTATTGCAAATTTTAACAATTTCATTTTGTTGAAATATTATTGAGAATGTCAGCATTTGGTACTTCGGTGTGATGACAGTAACATTTTTTCATTTCTAGTTGCTGCTATTACAATGTTCCTATGCATATTAGATGAGTATTTGGATTTTTACGTCTTGGATTTGATGTTTCATAGGTTACAAAGCTGGTGGTTAAATTTTTTCTTATCATTGTTTTGACAACTAGTGTTCTTCACTATTAAGAGTATGGAATGTTATATTTTGTTGTGATAGAGTTCAATATTTTAGTTTTCTTGTTGATCAGAGATGAATATGAGATTATAGGAATGATTTGGATGATATTTATGCTTCTTGTTGGTGTTGTTATATCATTTGTGTTAGGACTGCAAAAAATTATTTTCATGGTAGTTGATCCTACCTATTTTATGTTGTATGCAAGCTATGTTCTTAAGCCCTAATTACCTTTTGGTCCAACCCTTTAGTTCCTTTTCTTTCAAAACCCTAAGTCTCTCGTGCCTTCTTATTTTCTTGGATTACCTTTTTGGGAGCCACTTAGGTCATTTTAACCCATGTGTCTTAATTCGTCATGTGGGGGGTCATTTCCTTCAAAGTCCTAACTTCTAGAGGGTCTTGTTTATTAATTTTTCCTAAGTCTAAAGTCCCCATGGCATATTTTTCTTTTAAAAGGTTCAGAAGATCTGTTTTAATCCAAGGGCAGGAATAATGCCTTGATCAAAAGTTGCATGGAGGATAACCATCAAGGAATCGAGCCTGAATGCTAAGTGTCCATCCTGAGATTATGGAGCTAACATTTTAAAGGATAAAGGAAGATAAAGTGCAGTCAAATCAAAGTTGATCCAATGGTGGGTGCAATCCCATGAATGAAAGATGCGAGGAGGTTATTCATCAAGGAATCAAGCCTATGTAACACGTGGCTTGTGGTAGGACGTAGCTGGATGAAATGAAAGATAAAGGTTGGACATATTTGTTTTGATAAGATGGTTTTCATAGGGCTGCTAAACAAAGATACACTATTGTTTATTCATCACAGGATCATGCCTCATTGACACGTAGCCATTTTTTGATCCTGGGTCTAGGACTTTAAAAGATTTAAGGGTAGATCATATTAAAGTTAATCCAATGTTAGGTGATATTCCTTGATCTAGAGATGTGCTAAGGATATTCATCAAGGAATCAAACCTAAGTTCAACACATGTCTAGATTGATGAGGAAAAGTCAAGTGGGACAAAAAATGCTATGTAGAGCTGCCCTGTGTCTTGGGCTTAGTCACTTGGAGGTGTTTTAAAGGTTGAAAATACAACCATATTTTAAAATGAATTTATGGTTTGATATTGTCCATCAACAGATTTTCCATGCCAGGGGTGACCGTTGAGATAGATATTTTAAATATTTAAATGTTTTGAGATAATTTTTGGTCGTGGTGGTGATCTTTTAGGTTGTAGAAAAGTATGTAGGAGGATCTAAATTTTTTTCTCACATTTATGCAGTCATGGGATGTTGAAGGGATATAATTTTGATGACTATGGATTCATAAATGTTTAGAGGAGATGAATTGGATTTCTAATCAAATTGGTAGATATTTTGTAACCCTTAGTTTGCTCCTTGTCTTTTTCTGCCTTAATATTGGGTATGTTCCCGAGTCTTGGTGGTTGAACAGATAAAATATTTTTTTGATCTTTTGGAGAAAGATCAGATAGTTGGTGGAGAAAGGAAGGATTATATAAAATTACATTTGATGGAAGGGAAGGTGTCAAATGGATATCAATTTGTAGGGTTTCCTTCTTCTATAATTTCCTTTCTTTTCTCTGTTGTAAGGGGTGTTGATCCTTTGTTCTAAGGGAAGGTTCCAAGTGTGGTTCTTTTGTAAAATATTCTTCGATTTTCTTTATATAAGGGTTTTGTTGATCTCTTTCTAGTTTTAGAGGAGATCATAGGTTGTAATAGTTATCTTTATAATTAATATATATTTCAGTTTTGTTGTACTGTTATACAGTTGTCTCCATTTTGCATTACAAATCTTATAGATTAAGGCATAAAGGGTGGTTTTGTTTTGTCCATTTTATATCAGAAATAGAGTCATTTAGAGGATGAATGTGATTTGGGATCTATTTCAGATATGTAAGAGGTTGGGGTATTAAGGATGTTGCAAACTTGTCTTTCAGTGTTATGTTGATTAATGTATTTTTTATTCCTAGGTCTTCCAACGGGGGGTTAAATACTTTAAATGGGTAGTTTCATGTTTAAGCACACTAGTAGATCCACAAGTAGAAATTGATTTATAGGGTATGTTTGATGTAAGGTATTAGACGTATTAGACTATGTTGGTTTCTTTTTTCATAATATTTCTTTTGAAAATGTTATGTTTGAATTTGTTACTCATTGGATAAGGCACTGGTCTATGAGGGATCTAGGGTATTTTCAGGGATCCATTAGTAAAAATATTAAAGGAAATATTTTCCCTTCATGTTTATAAGGAGTGAGAGTAGGTATGGCTTTGAAACATACAATATGCAAGTGGGATACTACATAAGATTTAGTAAACACTAAGGTATTTGTTACCTATAGGTTTAAAATCTATTCCACAATTATATATCTACAATTTATTTGTATGTCAAAAGGATTCATGTTTGTGTACATTAGCTATACCTTCCTGAGTGATGTGGAGCTCGAAGTGTTGAAGGTTTTTTGAACCTTGTTGAGGGTGCCAGCAAGAAGTTGAGTCCACTTTTTGGGCAAAAAGTGGAAATGTTTTTCTTGTTTATCAAATTTTCTGTCAATTGATGTCAAAATTTGAGGCACTTAGAGAATGAATGTTAAAGAAATTTACTAATAGAAAATGTAGTGCTTGGAGTCTATTTTTCAAATATGTAATTTATTTGAATACCCACATGGTAGAAAATATATTTAGTAAGCATGTTTAAAAACCCCTTTTCAAAAATGTTTGTTTCAGGACCATACCCCGCATGTGTACGACCACCCGATTTTGAAGTAAATAAATGAATTTTTCTAAATCCATTTTGGGGAAGGTACCTAACACATCAAATATTGGTTAGAATATTTTTTCTTTTTTTTTAAAAAAAATTGAATACAATTTTTTTATTAATTTTTAATTGACTATAAAGTACATTTTCAAAACTTCTCGTGTACGACCACCATAATTTGATGAAAATTTCACTTTTTTGGAAAAAAAAAAATTTTTGAATAAAATTCTATGTAGATTGGTCTCATATAATTCATTTTTTCAAAAACCTAAAATGAAAAAAGTTATTAAAGTTTTAGTGAACCTTTCTATTTTAAGTTTAGGTGCCACTTTTGATTAATAAATATTGTAAAAATAGTAAAATTTATCATATCACCATAAAATTTATGTTTTTGAAATCTAGACAGTAAGATCTCTAATGGGTTTTAATTTCATAAAAAAATTCAATTAGGAAGACCCTCAAAAAATTATGGCAAGACAGAAATCTGGTGTTCAAATGCCTTAGCCATTATTTTGGAAGTCCAAGCATAGGCTTGGTTCCACCAAACCTGTCCCAAACCGAAATCCAATGCAAATGGTGGTTTGGTAAATTCAAATTTTAAAAAATGTGCACACATTTAAAAATGTGTACCCATTTCTTAAATGTAATATATCAGCATGTAAAAATGAGTTTTTTTAAAAAATAAAAATTGAAAAAAGGTTACCCATTTTGAAAAAAAATGGGTACCCATTTTGAAAAATGGGCACCCATTTTTTGAATTTTGGATCAGGTGTCCGAGCCTAAGACAGGTGCCCATTTTTTTTAAAATGGATGCGCATTTCTAGCCACATTTTTCAAGCCAACAAGACTTCCGCATAATTGGTACCCAAGTTCTTGCACTTACCCTTGAATATTATGTGTTTTTCTTGTTGAATTAGTGTTTGGGCATATAGAGGAATATATCTCAGCCACATGTATAAAGGGATAATCAAGAAAAAGAACCAACAAAATGGAGAATCAACTAGGAATATAGAACAAAATGGTCTTATAGACATTATCAGGGAGACTCTGGTATGAATAAGTTAAATAAAATTTTCATATGGAGTTAGCCCATCCGAGTCATGATCAACATAGAGACTCAGTTGGGGATAAGAGATCTTTGTTTTCTATTTAGTAAAAATCAATCCTAGAGTCATATGGTTGTTATAGAGTCCCATTTTACAAAGAAGCATTACTTTTACTCATAAAGTGAGTCAAGGTTTGTTTTGTGTATCATTGCAAGAGTGTCTAAGAGTCCAAGTTACTAAAAGATATACATATATTATCTCACAAGTGGTGAGTGATGAATTTGAGTTCTCTGATTGTACCAATGTCAATGGTTGGAGAAAGACAAAAAACAAGGTGGACTTGCAGTGATGAAGAAGCAGATGTTTGGGCTCCTATGAATGAGAGCATAGTCAAAGGAGGAATCTATATGAGACCCGATTAGTTTGGTGTGTTGTGAGTTTGCTGGTTTTAAAGAATGTCACAGTGAGGTGAAGAGATCTTAGCTGATTAAAACTTGTCCTTTGCAAAGAGGTACTGACTCTACAAAAGTTTTTTAAAGGTGATTTTGAGGTGACTTTAGATCAATATTTTTTACAGCTACTACAATACATCTAGGTATTTTATTTTCAAGGTTATAAAGTGTATCCTTATTAATTTATTTAACCATGAAGACAAGGAAGAAGGTGTGGATAAAGGTTTACATTCTTCAAGGATAGAATTACATTTTACAAAATCAAGTGGAAGTATGTATTAGCTAAAGAAATTGGGGATAGAGAGGTTAGGGATTTTTCTGCTATGTCCAGATCTAAAGTAGCTTTGCCAGATCTTGAAGAAATTCTTGAAGACATAAAAATGTTAAAACATGAGATCCAAGAATAGATTATTTTGTCACTAGAAATGATAATGAAAAGAATAATGGGAGAATATGGACTTCTTTTTTAGAAGAGGTTTTTTGTTGCACTGAAGGAGCTTCTTGTACCTTTTAGTCCTCAGGAGTTAGTTTGGGTTAACTAGTATTTGGAACTTTGTTTTCCTGATTCAGTTAATTAGCCAGTCTCCATGAGGAAACATGGTATTGATTAAGCGAGGAAGTGGATAAAAACTAACTAAGATCCTAAATCTGAGGTTACACATGAGGTTGTTTCTAGTGATGCTGATATTGAGAATGATAGAAACCAGTAAAATGGAGATGTGTCTAGTGTGGGTGATCTACCTTGTAATCATGAAAGTGATTCTCCTTCTTAGTATGAGGTAGAGGATATGTGTATTCAGTGAGAATATAGTGATTAGATAAATGAAAATGCTTCTTATGATTGCATATCAGTGGGTGGTTAGAGTGATGATAATGGTTCAATTTGTAGTGAACAACTTTCTGAGTTCCTGATTTGTTAATATTTGAGATATTATTTAGGGATATCTCTGAGTTTTCATACCCAACACACATTGAGTTCAAAAAAGAGTATGTATTAGATGGTCAAGATGTTGAAATGTGTGTGTCTGATTCCCCTTCTATTGTTGTGTCATAGGGCTACAATAAGAATGAAAATGATATATCAGATGATGAAAGCATCCATGTATTTTCATATTTAAAGGATGAAGAGGTTCTTGGTGTATTTTTTAAGTATTGATTGGGATAATTATGTGGGTTGTGAATCTATTTCAGATTCTAGATCATTCATTGAACCATTGTAGGATGGTCTTTCAGTTACTCAAAGTATGCTGATACATGGTGAGTATGTGGATAAGTGCTCTCCCTCCAAAAGACATGTTGATGGTTTGCAGACATGTTGATGGTTTGCATAAGGTTGATAATTTGCAAGCAGGTTCTTTAGGGAACTCTGATATATGTATGCAAACCAGTGACAAAATAAAATTTGATGACTCCAGCTGTGGGACAGGGAATGATTATAATTTTTATCAGTTGGAGGATGTTTTTTATAAATGTGACAATGAAAGTAAAGATGCAAAGTGATCTAAGGGTCCTAAATTTTTTAGTGGCCATGATTGGCACTAGTTACATTATGATTATAATTATCAAATACTAAATGAGGGTAGAGATACTGACAATTTTTGGTGTATCCTGTTGGAAGATATCAACATATCAAATCATGTAGATGACGACTACATTTTTAGCTTGTTTCCAGAGCAGTGAGCAGAAAATTTTGCTTTTGACAGATGCAAGCTGAATCAAAAATTTTGTTGATGGTTTTGGGCCATCAAGCCTTGTTTGACTCCTTCAAATCATGGTAATAAAGAGGCAGAGATAATTTGATTCTCCTATGTATAATAATAATAATAATAATAATAATAATAATAATAATAATAATAATAATAATAATAATAATAATAATAATAATAATAATAATAATAATAATAATAATAATAATAAAGTTAATGTTTAACAAATTATTGTTTTCTATTGATATATTAGTTACTTTTATAACCCTATTATTAATATTTAAAAAAAAAGTTATACTATATTCTAATCCTTAATCAAATAGTATACATAACAACTATTAAATCAATTATCTATTTAATTCGTTCATTACCACATGATTAAATATTAAGTTTAAAGTTAATATAATAGTACAAATAACTTAATAATAAGAATAATAATTGGGGTTCAACACTTAGTGTGTTGGTTAAGTGGTGGTGTGGTTGTTTTCTCTATCGAGGTTCAAACCCTCACTTGGCTATTGTGAGGATTATGATAAGCCAACATCATCATTCATCTTAAAAAGTTTACCAGACACTTATTTAAAAATAATAATAAGAAGAAGATGAAGAATATTATATAATTAAAATTTAAACATTTTTTTTACATAGGTAATCTATCGAAGCCTCGAAGTATTATTATTATTATTATTATTATTATTAAGTTGATTAGATTCAAACCCAAGACCTCCCAATTAAAAGGATCCCAAATTACCGCTATGTTGTAGGCTTATGCCTTGTATATACAATAATATTATTATAAGATAAAGAAACATATTAATTATAAAAAAATTAAAATACTATTAGTGTATGTTATATGTTCATTTTCAATTATAACAATATCAGCTAAATTGTATATTATATTATTGTTAGGGTTAGTTAGTGTCACAATTGTTGAAGTGTCAAAGACCCTTGTTAGTTCATTAATTTGAAGCTCTTTAGTGTGTTCTCTTGAGAGTCTTTCCTTGCGGCAACGCTTCAAGCGCATATGCCCTTCAAATTTGTCAAGTTCAAATTCAGCCTTCCTTGGATGGATCCTTTCCAAGGCCCATACTTCACCAAAACCACTTCGAACCTCTTTGAACTACGGTTCAAAGTAGTTCGAAGTAGTTCAATGAATATTTTCTCTTCTAACGACTATTTTTTGTAGGTGGGCCCTGGCCTATATCACCTGGTGGAGGTGAACCACTTCGAACCTCTTTGAACCCCAGTTAAAAGTAGTTTGAACAGGTTCAAAGACAGATTGTGGGTAGAGTCATCAGTGAAAGGACAGCTGATGGGACCCATGACATAAGCTGGTGGCATATTAATGGTTAATTTTTAAGAAGGGTAGTTTTTGATTTGATGGGAGCCACAGAGCGAACTTTGAATAAAGTGTTGGCTGGCATTTGATGAGATCATTAATAGGAGTGGAAGATATCATTTGAGGAATGGTTAATAATGATATTAAAGATGGCAAATTTCAAGGATGTCTTATTGCTGAGTCATTATAGCTTGCATCATTGAAATTAATGTCCTTGACTTATACTCATTAAAGTCAATATTTCTGGGCATTAATTTGAAAATATAAACAGCTCTGCAAGTCTTTCTTTCCTACGATTTTTCTGTGGAGTCTCAGCTGTGGAGAAGAGTTTATTCTGAGCCTGCATGAAATAGGTAGGTCCTGAAGCCTTTTCTCATTTTCTGTTGTTGTTTGATATATTGATTCAAGAGGGGGGGTGTCTGTGTTTTTATTCCTGACATAGACCTATTAGGGATTTCAGTAGAATAAAAGGCAGGTGACTATGCAAACCATGTAGTGGAAGACCATAGTCTAGAGTTCGTGTGAAGTGGATTATCAGAAGCCACGCCATTCCTGCCATCAGTTGTATGCCCAGAATTAGTTCAGCAATGTATTAATAGATGTGATGTTAAATCCAAGTGCATTTTGAACGCAGAAGGCCAAACCCTCGTGCTAGTCAATAGGGAGACTATTATGGCTATTTTCAAAATCCCAGAAGAATCACTTGTTAGTATTACACTCACCCAATCTCTATCTTAGTATAGAGAGAACAAAGATAAAAACTAGAGTCATGTGGCTAGGAAGTGGACTCAAACCAATTACAGAGGTAGCTCTTTGCTACCTAAAGTTCTCACTGAGGATAATATGAAACTTCTTATTCATGATGTGTTAGTTTTGCTTCACCAGATTAAAGGTTTAGAACAAGTTCTTCTCTATGATGATTGGATGTTTCATTTTATAGAAATAGTGTTGGAAGGGGGTCAACATATTGATTTGGCAAAAATCATTGTTAGTTCCCTGAGGGACCAACCTAAATAGGCTCAAGACATTAAGAAGGAATTATTTATGTCCTCCTATTTGATATATTTCCTAGCATGCACACAAGTTTTGTTTTTCATTCAACACATTCCTTGGAATGAAGATCTTTTAATTTATGAGTACTGTTTGTTATTAAGGAAAGATAAAATTTAGGAAAATTACAGGAAGGTTCATGATTTTTTCCTGGGTAAATTATGTCAAAAATTGGCAGGAGTCCCAAACCAAAGAGTTTCATTAGAGGCCCAGAAACTTGTTCAAACCAATGAAAGCCTATATATTCAGTTCCCATGTTTCACCTACATTCGGGTCTGAGGGTTTGATGATGAACCTCTCAGACTCCCAAGGTTTGCTTTCAATTGTTTTATTTTGGTAAAAGTTTGCAAGCAATTGTTTGTGGTTATTAAAAATGCTCCGCCAGAATAAAAATGGCCTTGTATGTTCCCAATTAAAATTGGGAATTTATCCTATAACAATATGATGGACGCTTCGGTGATAGGAAGCAACTTGTTGAACTTTCACTTGCAATTTTATAAGTTAAGAAGGGGTTTTGACAATAAGGGCTTCACCAAGCAAGTTTTGAGCCTAATTCATTATCCTTCACCCAGCTCGCACTTGGAAGACCTATGGGAAGATCTCAGTGATGAGGAGGCAATTTGGAGACGAGATCATTCCAGACTTGTAATTTCACAGATCAAAATGTTGCAGTTGAATTTTGATATTAAGGATGTGGAGGAGGATAGTTTCAGAACCACAAGTTCAGGGGCTGATAATGTTGACTCAAGAGTTCCCCTGGACATAGATTGGAATAGGAGAGAAGAAGATGATATAAAGCTGAGGGCCTAAACCATTTTTGAGGTCACAGAAAGCTGGTTACTAGAGAGGAAGAAGAAAGGAGCTGAGAACCCCCCTCTTGAAAAGCATAGTGCAAGACCAACCTTAATAAATGTGAAACATGTCCCATCTAATGTATCTCCTCTGGCTCCAAATGCAGGTAAAATTATGTCTCCCAAGAAAAAGGTGGTCTCCAGTAGGCACCCACCTACACTGAGATCAAGACCAAGAACAAGATCAAAGAAGCATTCTTAGATGGTAGCTTTAGGACTCGACTACCTAGATGTTGAGGTTAATGAAGATGATCTTTCATTTTCTCTGAATCAACAAGTAAAATGACAAGAGACTTCTATCATGAATATAGAGGTACCCCAAGATGAGAATACTCATGTAAAAATTCCTAACAATCAGATAGTCACTAGTTTAGTCCCTCCTTGGCTAACTGAATTGGTGAATAAGAGAAAGAGTTACAAACCCATTTCACTTCCTATGAAGGAGATTGTTACTAAATATGCTACCTGGAGCCCCCCAAAGAAAAAGTGAAGAGTGATGCTAGGATATCTACCGATCCATCTACTAGAAAGGTGACTACAGAAATAGCCACTTTCAAGCCTAAAGAGGGAGCTCAAGAACCAAAGGCTAAGGAATTTGAGATTACAAAGATGGAACTTCATGTTATAAATAGGGATCACCTATTTAAATTCTTATCTGATCATATGCTTAGGCAGTCACAAATGGATGGAAGGGAGAAATGTAAGTTGAAACAACTGGTTTCTACCATGGCTGAGTTTCTTCACTCACTGATGATGGAGTTCTGCCACTTGCCCATTCTTAATAGGATTTTTATCTTAATTCAGTTGAAAGCCAAAAGCTAGTGAAACAAATACAACAGGGGAAGGTTCTGATAGAGGTTGTGAAGTCTTGGATAAACAATGTTATCACTGAAGGGAGTGCTTTCATCCGTGAGTTTATATTTACTTGCTTAGATGGAGAAACATTACTTGGTGAGGTTCAAACCCTAGTTCCAAGATGGGAAATGGAGGAAGTGAAATGCACAGCGATCATCATATAGGTTCAAGAAGTAGAAAAATATGGTGTGACTTAGTTCTTAGCTGAGAATCTGATGAAACTAGTAGATCCCTGTATGCTTTTCATCCTGAAGTAGAACTTCAGATGGAAAAATATGATGTTTAAAGTTGCGATCTCTCAAGACAAAGCAATAGAAAAGGAGGTGTTGAATATGCATGCGGATGCCCTGAAAGACATCAAGATAGTGAATCCCTCGAGCATTTAGAAAATTGACAGAGGTAACAGGGATGCAGATGCCATGGTCAAAGTCTTCACACACACCATGAATGCTCTCAAGGAAAATGAAATGCCTACAGTTCAGGATTTCACCAGAATTGCAAATGTGGAATCTATGTTGCTGTTGAACAGAGGTCAGTTTCCAAAGAAGATGGAGAGAATCAGGGAGTTAAGGTGGAAAAAGAATGCAACTCAGGCAAAGCTGACAGGCCTGAAGAACTTGCATTCCCAACCAGCCCAAGAGTTAATGAACTTGTTCCATTCCTAGAATCTTGTACAAAACACCACGTCAAAAGGACCCAAAGGGAGTTAGTATTTTTTGGGAGAGCATTTCCCTTGCTTTAGGCTTTAAATGGCGTGTGTTTTGAAATTCTATTTTAAGTTATGTAACTAGTTTTAAATGGTTGTTTTTGGTGTCCGAGAAGCTGGGTTTTTTCTGGAGGCTCTCTCAAACATGAAACTATTAATAGGGAAACTTTGAACTGAAAAAGGGTTAGAAAAGGAAGGTAGAAAATAGATAGTTTTTTTTTGGAAATAGATAGTTAGCATAGGCTTTTATGGATTTTCTGAAAAAGCTGGTGACTATTTTTTTTATTATACTTTGATCTGATCAATATATAAATATATAGATGCATGGTATGGTTTAGATCTTTGAATCAAAATCTAGAATGTATTGATTTCTTTGAGAATTGGTACATTTAAATCTGCGCATATGTTGTTTATATTTAGTCACTTTCAGTTTCTTTATAGCTTGTCTTTCTTAAGTTATTTCATAGGTTGTCTGTTTTAGAAATAATTAGTATATCTCACTTTACTTTGTGGTTATTTCAATTATTAGTTGATTCTATAAATTACCTCAATACCCAAGAGCATTTGAGTGGCCCTTCTACACTTTCTGGTTAAAGGTGTATGAATTTACTTTTATGTTTATAATTCATTGAATATCTTACAAGGAAGCTGAACCTTAGAAATTTAGAGGGTAGTGATTTCTCATGCTTACCCAACTATTGATGAATTGTTTGTCTTCAAAAACATAGAGTCTTTATCCATTTTCATTTAAAAAGAGGAAGACAAATTTGTTCGCCAACAGATTTTTGGCGACTCTACTAGGGAGAGTTGAGTATAAAATATTAGATTCTCCATTCATTACAATGCTACAAGATGGTGTTTCCTCACAATGATGTGTTTCCTGTGCTTCAACCTAACCTAGGATTTGGAGACATGCAAGAAGACATAATCTCAAGCCTTGCTGAAGCAGCATGGAGATTTAGATGCAGTAACCAATAGTTTCATCAAGTCCAAGAAGTGCTTGAGGAGGAAGAAGAAATAGCTAAGAAACTGAGGGATATACTAGTTTCTTGTGAAGCAGTCATAATAGACAGGCTTGCACATGTCCCAGCAAGAAATTGAGGCCTATTCTAAATACTTAAACTGGCAGAAAAGAGATACACTAGACGTGATAGGAGTAGGGGATTGGTTGACAAATATTTTGAAGCCCTGAGGAACCTTAGTTTCAAATTTGATCTTAGTTTCAAGAAGAAGAAAACCTGAACTTTTAGGAGACCATCCTCGCCTCCATCTAGCCCAGTTTTTTTGCCCATTATTCAATCTATTGTAACACCTGAAACTGTGGTACCTACTATTCTCAATATCCAGCCTTTGAATTTTCAGTTGCCTAACATGGCTACCAATCAACCCTGGGATCAAAAAATTGGCCCACTAAACTTAGGAGCTAATCCTCCTTGAGATTTAGCTAAAGGTGCTAATCAGGTTTTGCCCAAGTTCAGGGGAGATGGAAAAGTAACCATTGATGATCACCTCAGTGCCTTTCATACTACTTGTGGCATGTTAAGTGTTCCTACTCAAGAAATAGTGGTTAGACTCTTTGTTAGAACCCTAGTTGACATTGCTGCTGACTGGTTCAGTCATTTACCCAATGTCTCAATTACCGATTGAAATGACATGAAAGTTGCCTTTGAAGCATGATTCAAAACTACCGATAAGGAGATGTCACTATTTCTCTAGATTAGTCAAATGAAGAAAGAGATACATGAGTCCATGTGGGAGTTTCTGGCTAAGTTTAATAGAATCTTACAAAGAATACCAGCAAATTTTGTACCAAGTGACGAAAATAAGAAAATTTTCTTCTTAAATGCTGTCCCACCTGACATAATCTTTAACTTGTTAAAATATGGAGTGGCTAACTTGGCCACTACCTAGACAAAGGCTATCCAGCTAGAAGATACTTTTATAACAGTAAAAAAATGGAAGCGGGAAGTTCAGGCTTCAGGGAGTACTTCTTCCTCTATAATGACAAATCCTTTGGTGCAGAGACTAATGAATGATATGGCTTTGCTCCAGAGGCAGAAAAATAAGGCAAGTTCTCCATATCCATCTCCTTATCAAGATGTGAGCTGAAGACAATATAATAAACCTTCAGGAAAAACTCCTCTTTTCACAGCTTCACAACCGAGATTACAGATTGAACCTGCACCAAAAGAAACAATGTGTTCCTTTCACCTAACTATAGATCATGATGGAGAATCTTGTCTTGATTGGTTAAGGTGTCTTCAAATTAATGCTACAAAAGATGCCATTGGCATAGAAGAGTTGCGAGAAGAGAAAGACTCACCCAATGTTGGTTCATCCAGTTCCTTTTACCTAGAGTATGAGCTAGGTTCTATCAGAGGTGGAAGTGTTTTGGAAACCTTAAAGGATCCTGCTTGTGCAATTCTAACAAGAAATCAGAGAACACAAAATTTTATCCCCGGTTCAACTACTACTATCAATGCTAAATGTAAAGAAACTGAAAATGGAGATACTTCTGCAAATCCAAAGGGTCTTGAAGTAAAGATCTTGTCAAAAGGTAATCCAACTCCTTCTTTTCCCTTTGACTTTGTCAAATTCTATAAAAGCACCACAATCTCAATTTCTCCTGTAGAATACTTCAAAATTTATCCCAAAGAGTTGGACAGGTTGGTGAAATATGTTAAAGGAAAGTCAGGTTCAAGCCCCCAATTAGACAAGCCTCTCATAGGTGAGACCACCACAGTTGAAGAACCACTCATCTTTAAACCTCAAGACACCCCTCAAGCACCAAAATATTGTCCCTCTGTTAATACAGTTGAAAGTGAGATGGAGGAAAAGAAACCCAATCCATTCTACATCTCCTTGCTTCTAGATGGCCAAAAAATTAGTAATTGCATCGTCGATTCTGGTGCATTGGATAACATCATGCTCGCCCCGGTCGCAAAATCCCTAGGTCTCACCTTGACTAAAACCTATTATCATTGCTATTCGATGGATGGGAAGGAAGTTCCACTAAGGGGTCAGGTCAAAGATGCCCAAGCCATTCTTGTTGCATACCCTGACAAGCGTCTGAAGTTGACTATTTTGGTAGCAGATATCCCAGCGAGGTACGGTATGCTGCTTAGTAGAACTTTTTGAAAAGATTTAGGAGGGGACATTAAGATGGATTGGTTAGGGGCCCTGATACTGGTTGGTAAAAAGAAAGTGAAACTTGAACCTAAACCAAAAAATAAGTATACTATGATGCCTTCAGATAATCCAAAAGCTCAAATTTTGTACAAGGAGTGTCATTTCGGAAACTATGTTGTTCTGACTGATCATGAAAGGAATGGTGGAACTTATTCTTAGAAAGAAGAGGATATCTGGAAGATGGAGTTTGACGGTAGCTGCTCCAATTTAGGTTCAGGCATGGGGGTAGTTCTTTTCCCTCCTGATAGAGAATGTATTCCTATTGCTTTCAAATTAGATTTCAAAAATACTAATAATACTATAGAATACAAAGCCTTTCTATTGGGATTGGAAGAAGCAAAACTGAGGGGAGTCAAGAAGTTGGTTGCAAAAGGTGATGTCGAGCTAATCGTGAAATAGGTGAGAGGACAATTCTCTATCAAGAATGAGAAGTTGAGACACTATAGACATTTGGTATGGGATGAGTTGGATTCCTTTGACACCTCCATAAAATTTATACCAAGGAATCAGAATACCAGAGCAGATGGTTTGGCGGTATTAGCTTCACTTTTATTGCCTCACCCTGATTTTAAGACTCAAAAATATCAAATTGAAATTATTTACAAGCCTAGAATACCTGACAATGTAAAGTATTGGCAAGTATTTGATAGTGATTCCGAGCTTAGAGATTTCCTAGAATGTGTTGTAGGTTTTTCTGATGTATATTTTGAAGGATCCTGTAGCGAGTGTAAAGAAGTCTACAAAGATGCTGTAGATGGTGATGGAGTGATCCAGTTGAAAGGAAATAAGATTCCCAAAGGCCTTGTGTC
Organism: Thuja plicata; assembly: GCA_018584345.1. Classification (NCBI taxonomy): domain Eukaryota; kingdom Viridiplantae; phylum Streptophyta; class Pinopsida; order Cupressales; family Cupressaceae; genus Thuja; species Thuja plicata. The sequence goes on from MU225442.1 coordinate 2,319,035, forward strand.
TCTTGAACATTTGTTTAGAAGGAAAGATGATAGTACCATTAAAGAAAAGGTATCTCATGTGCATAATTCTAAAGAGTACAACAAGATTGATATAGGAGAGAAAGATAATCAAAAATGGATTTCTATTGGGCTGACTTGTACCTTGTCTAAAAAATAAAACTCAAAAAGGTTACTTAGGAAATACAAAGATTTCTTTGCCTGGGGATATGAAGACTTGAAGAATTTTAGAGAAAGTCAATTTGAACACCAAATCCCTTTAAAACCTGGCGTAACCCCATTTCGCCAAAAATTAAGGAACTATAATCTGAAAGTATCCAAATATATTTTAAAGGAGGTAAAAAAAATGCTACAGGAAAGGGTCATCTATCCTATCCACCATTCAACATGGATCGCCAATATAGTCCCAATGAGAAAGAAGAATGGTGAAATCAAGATCTATGTAGATTTTCGTAACCTGAACCAAGCAAGTTTGAAAGATAACTATGCTTTACCTATGATGGAACATGTGCTTCAATTTGTTTCTGGATCTAAAGTTATGTCTATGCTAGATTACTATTCCAGATATAATCAAATCAGTGTGGCAAAAAGTGATCAGCACAAAATGGATTTCATCACCCCGTGGGGAACTTATGCATATAATTGTATGCCCTTTGGGCTAATCAATGCGGGTACAACTTTCCAGAGAGCAATGAATTCATCCTTCAAGGATCTCTGGAATAAAATTATAGTGGTATACTTGGATGACCTTACTATCTTTTTGAAGGACAGAAGTCAACACTTAAAAGATCTTGAGACAGTGCTCCTGAGATGTAGAAGTCACGAAATTTCTTTGAATCCCAAGAAATTAACATTCTTCATGGAGGAAGGTAAATTACTTGGTCATATCATTTCAAAAGATGGGATCTAGATTGACCCCGAGTAGGTAAAGGTGATTCAATAGCTCAACCTACCATCCGACAGGAGTGGATTGAAGTCCTTCTTTGGTCAAGTAAACTTTTTGCAAGCATTTGTTCCTAAATTTTTAGAGATTACTAAGAATATGATTGATATGATAAGTGAAAAAGTTCCTTTCAAGTGGAGTGACAATGGGCGTCAAGCTTTCAAAGATATTAAAAATGTGGTATCACAGGCTCCTGTATTAAAGAGTCCCAATTTCAAAAAGGACTTTATCATTTATTGTTATGCCTCCGAACATACTCTGTTGGGTTTACTAACACAAAAAGATGAGAAAGGATAGGAAGCACCCATAACCTATATGAGCATGCAACTGAAAAGACATTTGCTTAAGTATTCCCAGATGGAAAAACATGCCTTTGTTGTGGTAAAAGCAGTGAAACAATTCAGATACTATATACTTTATTCTCATTGTACAATTTTTGTACCTGATACAGCAATGAAAAGTATTTTGACTCAAAGGGAGATTGGTATGAACAACAGAGCAGTTTGGATAGCAAAAATCCAAGAGTATGACCTGGTAATCAAACCAACTAATTTGGTAAGGGGGAAAGGTTTATATAAATTGATAGCAGAGAATGGTGAGCTATCTGAAAAAATTGATAAAGTACCCATGGCATTGCTAGTCAGTTTAACCAACCCCTGCTTCTCTGACATGGCCTATTTTCTTACTTATGGTGAATTTCCTAATCACCTAAACCCAAAAGAGAGGTGTAACCTAAAATTGAAAGCTAGTCGATATGTGATATCTCAGGGAATACTATACAAGAGGAGCATAGATGAAATCTTTCTCAGATGCGTGGATGTTGAGTAGCAAAAAGAATTGTTGAAGGTGTTTCATGATGAGGCCTTCAGGGGTCACTACTCTTCAACAGTAATAGCATTTAAAATTCTTTAGAATCACTTTTACTGGCCTGGCATGTTCAAGGATGCATACCAATATGTTTGCAATTGTGAAAAATGTCAACTTTTCACTGGGAGACCTCATCTCACCGCCCTGCCTCTTAAACCTGTAATTGTTGATGAACTGTTCAAGCAATTGGGAATAGATTTTGTGGGGCCTTTGAACCCACCATCTCGTGCTGGGCATGTCTACATCCTCACGACCACTGATTATTTTACAAAGTGGGTGGAAATAGTTCCCACCAAGAGAGAGAACTCTCAAGTGGTGTGTGACTTCCTCTTAAATTATATTTTTGTTAGGTTCGGGGTACCGGTTAAGAGAGTAGCAGATAATGCTACATATTTTTCCTACAAGGAGATTTCAGCCTTCTGCTACAAGCATTACATATCTTTAGCTCATTCTTCTTATTATTTTTCGCAAGGGAACGGTCAAGTGGAATCCAGTAATAAGAACCTGGTAGCGATAATCAAAAAATTGATGGATGATAACCCCCACAAATGGCATAATAAACTATACAAAGCTCTATGGGCAAATCAAACTACTTTGAATCGAGCAATTGGGATGGCTCCGTTTGAACTAGTATATGGAATAGGGGTGCATGTATCACTGCCTTTAGAACTCTCCTCGGCTAAGCTCCAAGATATAATTGAAGATGAGTATTTTAAAGATCCCCTGGAAAAATGTGTCATGCATTTGGCTTAGCTAGAAGAGGAGAGAGAAGATCTGGTGGATCATATTACAAAACACCAGTTGAAAGTGAAGCAGATTTTTGATATGCAAGAACGAGCTCGTAACTTTATGGAGGGAGATGAGGTGCTTCTATGGGATAAAAGATGAGCTCCTAAAGGTTTTCACAGGAAATTTGAGTCCTTATGGAAGGGCCCATTCATTATTTCTGAAGCCCTTGGTTCAAATGCTTTTCGGTTGTCTTACCCAGATGGTGTGAATCTACCTTTTACCTACAATGGGCAGGACCTTAAGTTATGCAAGCTCTAATGATGTACCTTAGTTAGTATCCATGTACATATTAGGTAGTTTTTCCCTTGCTTTCATTTTTGGTGTGTTGTAGTTGTATATTTTTCTTTCCCTTTTGTTATCTTTCTCTGTGAAACCAGTTATATAGAGTTCTCTACACATTGAGCAATATGCAGTCCCCGGCTAGAGTTGATGTTAGGGTCAGTTAGAGTCACCATTATTGAAGTGTCAAAGACCCTTGTTAGTTCATTAATTTGAAGCTCTTTAGCGCGTTCCCTTGAGAGTCTTTCCTTGCGGCAACCCTTCAAGCGCATATGCCCTTCAAATTTGTCAAGTTCAAATTTGTCCTTCCTTGGATGGATCCTTTCCAAGGCCCATACCTCACCAGAACCACTTTGAACCTCTTTGAACTCTGGTTCAAAGTAGTTCGAAGCATTTCAATGAATATTTTCTCTTCTAACGACTATTTTCTGCAGGTGGGCCCTGGCCTATATCACCTGGTGGAGGTGAACCACTTTGAACCTCTATGAACTCCAGTTCAAAGTAGTTCAAAGAGGTTAAAAGATAGATTGTGGGAAGAGTCATCAGTGAAAGGACAGTTGATGGGACCCATGACATAAGTTGGCGGCATATTAATGGTTAAGTTTTTAAGAAGGGCAGTTTTTTATTTAATGGGAGCCACAGAGCGAACTTTGAATAAAGTGTTGGGTGGCATTTGATGAGATCATTAACACAAGCAGAAGATATCATTTGGGGAATGGTTAATAATGATATTAAAGATGAAAAATTTCAAGGATGTCTTATTGCTAAGTCATTACAGCTCGCATCATTGAAATTAATGTCCCTGACTTATACTCATTAAAGTTGATGTTTTTGGGCATTAATCTGAAAATATAAATATCTCTGTAAGTCTTTCTTTCCTAATATTTTTCTACGGAGTCTTGGCTATGGAGAAGAGATTATCTCAAGTCTGCATGAAACAGGTATCTCCAGAAGCCTTTTCTCATTTCATGTTGTTGTTTGATATATTGATTCAAGAGGGGGGGGTGTCTGTGTTTTTATTCCTAAAGAAGGGATGAGGTCCAGTTTACATTTCTTTAGGAATGTTAGAAACATGCAGTGCCGAGCTCCCATTATCTCAGACACAGACCTATTAAGGATATCATTAGAAAAAATGGTAGTTGACTATGCAAATTGTGCAGCAGAAGACCATAGTCTAGAGTTCCTATCAAGTGGATTATTAGAAGCCACGGCATTCCCGCCATCAGTTGTATGCCCAGAATTAGTTCAATAGTGTATTAATAGATATGATGTTAAATCCAAGTGCATTTTGAACATAGAAGGCCAACCCCTTGTGCCAATCAATAGGGAGACTATTATGGCTATTTTCAAAATCCCAGAAGAATCTCTTGTTAGTTTTACACCCACCCAATCTCTAGCTTAGTACAGAGAGAACAAAGATAAAAACCCGAGTCATGTGGCTAAGAAGTGGACTCAAAACAATTATAGAGGCGGCTCTCAGCTACCTAGAGTGCTCACTAAGGATCATATGAAACCCCTTATTCACGATGTGATAGTGTTGCTTCATCAGATTAAAGGTTCAGAACAAGTTCTTCTATATGAGGATTGGATGTTTCATTTTATAGAAATAGTCTTGGAAGGGGGTCAACATATTGATTGGGTGGAAATCATTGCTAGTTCCCTAAGGGACCAACTTAAAAAGGCTCAGACCATTAAGAAGGAATTCTTTATGTCCTCCTATTTGATATATTTCCTAGTGTGCACACAGGATCTATCTGCCATTCAACACGTTCCTTGGAATGAAGATATTTTAATTTATGAGTACTGCTCGTTAATAAGGAAAGATTAAATTCTGGAAAATTACAAGAAGGTTCATGACATTTTCCTGGGTAAATTATGTCAACAATTGGCAGGAGTCCCAAACCAAAGAGTTTCATTGGAGGCCTGGAAACTGGTTCAAACCTACGGAAGCCTGTATATTCATTTCCCATGTTTTACCAACATTTGGGTTGGAGGCTTTGATGGTGAACCTCTTAGACTCCCAAGGTTTTCTTTCGATTGTTTTATTTTGGAAAAAGTTTGCAGGAAATTGTTTGTGGTTATTAAAAATGCTCTGCCAAAAGAAAAATGGCCTTCTATGTTCCCAGTTAAAATTGGTAATTTATCCTGTAACAATATGATGGACGCTTCGGTGATAGCAAGAAACTTGTTGAACTTTCACTTGTAATTTTATAAGTTAATAAGGGGTTTTGACAATAAGGGCTTCGCTAGGCAAGTTCTGAGCCTAAGTAATTATCCTTCACCCAGCTCGCACCTAGAAGACCTATGGGAAGATCTCGGTGATGAGGAGGCAATCTAGAGACCAGATCATTCCAGACTTGTAATTTCGCAAATCAAAATGTTGCATTTGAATTTTGATATTAAAGATGTGGAGGAGGATAGTTTTGGAACCACAAGTTCAGGGGCTGATAATGTGGATGCGAGAGTTCTCCCAAACATAGATTGGAATAGGAGAGAAGAAGATGATATAAAGCTGAGGGCCTGAACCATTTTTGAGGTCACAGAAAGCTAGTTTCTAGAGAGGAAGAAGAAAGGAGCTGAGAACCCCCCTCTTGAAAATCATAGTGCAAGACCAACCTTAATAAATGTGAAACATGTCCTGTCTAATGTATCTTCTATGGCTCCAAAGGTAGGTAAAATTATGTCTCCCAATATAAAGGTGGTCTCCAATAGACACCTGACTACACTGAGATCGAGACCGAGAACAAGATCAGAGAAGCGTTCTTAGATGGCAGCTTTAGGACTCGACTACCTAGATGTTGAGGTTAATGAAGATGATCTTTCATTTTTCTCTAAATCAACAAGTAAAAGGACAAGAGAATTCTATCATGAATACATAGGTTCCCCAAGATGATAATACTCTTATAAAAACTCCTGATAATTGGATAGTCACTGTCCCTCCTTGGCTAAATGAATCGATGAATAAGAGAAAAAGTTACAAACCCATTTCACTTCCTGTGAAGGAGATTGTTACTAAATATGCTACCTGGACCCCCAAAACAAAAAGAGTGAAGAGTGATGCTAGGATATCTACCGATCCATCTACTAGAAAGGTGACTATAGAAATAGCCACTTTCAAGCCTAAAGAGGGAGTTCAAGAACTAGAGGCTGAAGACTTTGAGATTACGAAGATGGAACTTGTTCTTCTAAACATGGATTCTAGGGATCACCTATTTAAATTCTCAGTTGATCATATGCTTGGGGAGTTGCAAAAGGATGGAAGGGGGAAACGTAAGTTGAAACAACTAGTTTCAGACATGGCTGAGTTCCTTTCCTCACTCATTGATGATGGAGTTCTGCCACTGGCCTAGTCTTCATAGGATTTTGATCTGAATTTAGTTGAAAGCCAAAAGCTGGTGAAACAAATACAATAGGGGAAGGTTCTGATGGATGCCGTGAAGTCTTGGATAAAAAATGTTATCATTGAAGGGAGTGCTTTCATCAGTGAGTTTATATTTACTTTCTTAGATGGAGAAACATTACTTGGTGAGGTTCAAACCCTAGTTCCAAGTTGGGAAATGGAGGAAGCAAAATGCGCAACGATCATCATACAGGTTCAAGAAGTAGAAAACTATGGTGTGACTCAGTTCTTAGCTGAGAATCTGATGAAACTGGTACATCCTTGTATGCTTTTCATCCTGAAGTAGAACTTTGGATGGAAAAATATGATGTTTAAAGCTGTGATCTGTCAAGCCAAAGCAATAGGAAAGGAGGTGCTAAATATGCATGTGGATGCCTTGAAAGACATCAAGATAGTGAATCCCTCGAGCATTTTGCAAATTGACAGAGGTAACAGGGATGTAGATGCCATATTCAAAGTCTTCACAGCCACCATGAATGCTCTCAAGGAAAACGAAATGCCTACAGTTTAGGATTTCACCAAAATTGAAAATGTGGAATATATGTTGCTGTTAAACAGAGGTCAGTTGTCGAAGTAGACATAGATAATCAGGAAGTTAAGGTGGGAAAAGAATGTGACTTGGGTGAAGCTGACAGGCCTGAAGAAATTGCATTCCCAGCCAGCCCAAGAGTTAATGAACATGTTTCGATCCTGGAAGCTCATACAAACCACCACGTCAGAAGGACCCAAAGGGAGTTAGTAGTTTTCAGGACAGCATTTCCCTTGCTTTACGCTTTAAATCGCGCATGTTTTGAAACTCTATTTTAAGTTATGTAGCTGGTTTTAAATGGTTGTTTTTGGTGTTCGAGAAGCTGGGTTTTTCTGGAAGCTCTCTCAGACATGAAATTATTAATAGGGGAACTTTGAACTGAAAAAGGGTTAGAAAAGGAAGGTAGAAAATAGATAGTTTTTTTTATGAAATAGATAATTAGCATAGGCTTTTCTGGATTTTCTGAAACAACTGGTGATTGATTTTTTTTTTATTAGACTTTGATCCGATCAATATATAAATATACAGATGCATGTTATGGTTTAGATCTTTGAATCAAAATCTGGAATGTATTGATTTCTTTGAGAATTGGTACATTTAAATCTGCGCATATGTTGTTTATATTCAGTCACTTCCAGTTTATTTATAGCTTGTCTTTTTTAAGTTATTTTATAGGCTTTCTATTTTATAAATAATATGTAGATCTCATTTTACTTCATGGTTATTTCAATTATTAGTTGATTCTATAAATTACCTCAATACCCAAGAGTATTTGAGTGGTCCTTCTAAACTTTCTGGTTAAAGGTGTATGAATTTACTTTTATGTTGATAATTCATCGAATATCTTACAAGGAAGCTTAACCTTGGAAATTTAGAGGGTAGCAATTTATCATGCTTACCCAACTGTTGATGAATCGTTTGTCTTCAAAAACATAGAGTCTTTATCCATTTTCATTTAAAAATAGGAAGACAAATTTGTTCGCCAACAATTATATTATACTATATTATATTATCTATAATAGAATATTATTTAAAATACACATGTATGAAAAAATTAAATATATGGATATTTCTTGGGATACTTTACATATATTATAATTAAGAGATATATGGTAATAAATATTTTATTTTTTTATTTGTTGGAAATATAGTTTTTTGAGGATGGAGCGAGAGGAGTGACAAAAGGGAAGAAAAGAAATGTGGGGAAATGAAGCCCTAATAGACAAAGTGTTGCATGTGTAACCTTTTGGCAGGCATGAGGGTCAATCACCCCCAATGGGTATTTAGAAATGATAAATGGAAATATATGGCCTCGATTCTGGGTTAACACACTATTACTTTCTTCTAGCCCTCTTCAAACTATTTCAAAAGCTTTTATCACTATAGGTTTAATGCAGAAACCCGTCCTCAAATGGGTTTTCAAAGTCGGAAAATGGGTTGATTTTTCTTAATGACCCTTTCTAAATTGGCCCAAGAGTATAAAATCTAGGGCATCTAGGAATGGGTCGATCTAAAATTGGGTGTGAAGATTCCCACAACGATTACCACAAGGAAGCTCAATGAAAAACCTCAATCTTATGCAATTAGGGTTGCCTTAGAATCATTAAATTTTCCATGGAAATAGGAATGAGCAAGTATACACTAGGGTTTTACAAAAAATCATTCCTAGGCATTGGTTGATAATGGGGAAGTTTTGAAAATAATGAATGAAGGTATTGATTATTTAAAACCCTAATGATGGCCTATCGCATGCATCCATACTTATGTTGTTGCTGACAATTGGAGGGGGCATGATATGGAGACTTTAGGGGTTCTAATACATGTTTTGGGAGATTCGGTTGCATTATTGTAGTACATAAGCAGCTTCATGTGCACTTATATGGAATCTTTTTCTTTCATGTTTTATCTATTCATACTTCTGTTGTTCTATTTGATAAAATTTAAGCTAGATAGAAGGCATTATATTGCAAATTTTTTTTTTATCTCGATAAATATGTCATTAATGTAGATCTCCTTGGATACCTCTTTTTTAAACTAAATATTGTCCATCTATGGGTTCTCTACATTGGTTTTGTTTACCCAATCTACTTTACAATTTCCATGAATTTAGTGTTATTAAAGCCATTGGGAACTCTCTTGGGACTTTGATCAAACTTGATTCAGCTCTGGTTTAAGGTCACCTTTTAATGAGGTTTTGTGTAAGGATCCCTGACTCGACAATTATTCCTCTTTCCTATAAAATTGAGTTCCCTTTTGGAATGCAGAAGAAAGAGATTGAAAAGGATCCCCATGCTCCCCAAGATGCCCCAATTATAATTGATATAGATTTTCTACCTCTCAACAAAATTTTTGAGCTCTACTAAGATCCCCCTCATATCTGATAACAATCCATCAATTGAACGTACCTCTATCTTTAACCCTTCATCTGAGCGAGACAAGGTCTCACCCAATCCCCTCCCTTCAACATATATTAATAGGGTTTCACCTAGATCCCTGTCGCTCTCATCTATTTCATTATCCCCATTAAATTCCTCTCCTTCCCTAATAAAGAGACCTCCTCCTTCTCATTTTATTTTCATCATCCATATACTTATTCACTTCAGACTTCATCTAGGGTTGATATTGGGAAGAAATTTCTTAGTGTATCACTATAAACTTTCCCTTACCCTAACATTGGTATCTCTGTTGGGGTTAGTCTCACCTGGGAACATGAAAGGTGATAATAACCTGTTGATAAAAATTGATTCTTGTATTAATTCAAAAGGGCAAGATATCATTGCTCAAGCCAATACAATCTTATAAGAGGAAATTAAATATTTAGTTATTGAAAGTCTTTATGCTAGCCTACCATGGTTGCAATCTTATAATGAGATCCCATTATCTACCAATCCATATGATCTTCTATCTCCTAATAAATATTTAGAATTGTACAAGGTGGATATTGGTCGTGGCTCACCCTCAAAACTTAACTCTTTAACGCGCTCTCTTCTTGTCACACCCATCCTTAAATCTTCCTCATTAAAGAACTCATCTTCATCATTGGGGAAATGTAGGGGATGCGAAAAAATGATTATAATACCAAACAAGAATTTAATGTCGGTATACAATCTACATTACTCATTTCCACATGAGTCTGGAGAAAAAGAAGAAGAAACCTTATTTCATTCCTCCATTGATGAGGGCTTCGATTACAAAGAGGAACATATATTTTGACTATAGTACTTAGAGAATAGTGCTCTCAAAAAAGGCTCATAAGGTGAGGGGAATAAATTCTTCCCCTCGCGAAAAATGAGGATATTTTTATGGAATGTTAGGGGCTTGAATGCCCCTAACAAAAGGTGCATTATCTAACACTAGTTGGATAATGACAAATTTGGCATAGGTATGCTTCGGGAAACACAGATCTCAGATTAGGTTGCATCATAGTTATTCTCTTCTTGAAAATCATGTAAAAATCATCCTCTGAAGAATATTTTAGAGGTTTTTCTATCCTCTTAGATGATAGAAAATTTTTCCTTACAATCTATCTCTTTGGCTAAAAATTGAATGAGCTTGCTAAGGTAAATTGCCACTGAATTGAACTCATGTTCTGGTTGTTTAATGTGTATATGGTTCATCAACAATCACATGCAAATCTAGATTATAGAAGCTACTAGGTGAATTAACTACTATCCTCAATGAGTAGTTTGTAGTTTTGGGAGGGAATTTTAATGCTATCTTGAATGACAATGAGAAAATGTGGGGTATTATTCCTTCCAAGAAATTTCAATGATAGACTTTAATCAATTCATTACTAATAATAAGTTGATGGATACATTCCCCAAAATGAGTAGGTTCACATGGAAAAATAAAAGGTCTATTTTTTATTGGATTTCTGAATGGATTGACCATTTTTGACTATCTGACCATTGGATTACTATCAATAATGACTTCTACTCGTGAATCCTTCTCTACTCTGGCTCAAACCATTTCCCAATTTTATTGGATGTTGTGGAAGTTATATCTCATCGGAGAGGCTCCTCTAAGTTTGAAATAATTTGGTTCAAAGACATATTCCCTTCCTTTGTTAAACCTTTGCTTAAAAATTTCCCTTTCTTTGATGGTTCCTGGTTATTTCAGCTTGCTAAGCCAGTGTAATATATGAAATCCAAAATAATTGAATGAAACTCAACCCATTTTAAACACATATTTCAGGAAAATGATGACCTTGATATGGAACTGGTTGATTTAAATAAGAAGATCATTGACCATGGTATGGACAAATAATCTTTCCTAAGGGGAAAATATCTAAAATTGTTTCTTAATTAAGTCCTTCTAAGGGAAGAAGTGTACTCAAAAAAATATCCCCTGATCTATGACTCACTGATGGTGACATGATTACAAATGTTTATTCAATCTTCAACAAAGATGAGAAGATTCAAAAACAAAATCAATAGTATATAGGATTCTTCTAGTTTATTTGAGGATGAAGATGACATTGGAAAGGAAGTAGTTTCATTTTTTCCAAAACCTTCTCCCTTAGGAAGATATTGATCCAAAATTTTATATTCTAGATGTTATCCCTTCATGTGTCTTAGCCTCTAATAACCTATTATTGATGGGCCCTTTCACCTTGAAAGAGCCAAAAGCTACAATCTTTTCTATGGTCCCAAATAAGGCTCTAGAGCTTGATGGTTTTCACTATGTTTTTCAAAAAAAAAAAAAAAACTTGGAATTCACTTGTCAAGATATTATCTTTGACCTTGTGGAGGATAGGACAAAAGACTAATAACCCTAGGTATTTTCCAGATTTTAGAGCTATGTCATTATGTCACTCATTATATAAAGTTTTTCCTAGAGGTATTTCTTTAAGATTTGTCAAGGTCATTCTGAACATAATTTCTAAGGCGAAAGTGAGATTTGTATCAGGCCGTGAATCTCCAGAGGGTACTATCCTTGCACATGAAATTGTGTACTCCCTCTCCATGGAAAATAACTCTCTTAATATCCTTATGTTTGATATGATGAAGATGTATCATCGAGCTAATTTGCAATAGTTTACAACCTTTGTTAATTGTTTCTACTATTACCCTTTGATTCTGTAATGATTGTCTCATTTTTGCGGTTTCTCAATGGGATCCTTTCCCTGCAAATATTTTGGGATTTGTTTATTTACAGGATCTAAAAACCATAATTTCAAGGAAAATATTATTTTTTCCATATCCAATAAGATCTTATCTTTGAAACATAAATGATTAACCCTACTTGGTAAAATCATGATGATCAAATTACTCTTAAATGTTATTCCTATCAATCTCATGTCAGTTCTTAACATGCCTAACAGATCCATTCTATAATTAAAATCTATTTTAAGGGATTTTGTGTGGGCTAATAATGTAAATCAGAAAAATATTACGCCTCTCTTGGTGTGGGAAAAAGTTTTTCAACCTGAAGAACAAAGGGGGATTGGAATTTTGGATTTGATCCTTCAAAAAAAAGCCTTTGGGGCAAAATTATTATGGAAGCTATACCACAATCCACACACAAAGTGGGTAAGGCTTACTTTTTCCAAATACTAGGATTCTTAGTCAAGGGAGAGACCTTTCTTAAGGGTTCTAAGGTTTGGGACTTCATCTCCTCATGTAGGGATGTAATACTACCATCCCTGTCATGGCTTATACATGATCACACTCAACCTCAATTTTGGGAGGAATCTTGGAATGGCTTACCTCCCCTATCCCAAGATAGGTACTGGTCTCCACTAGATACTATTATAAAAGATAATTGGGGCACTCATGTTTGTGATAATTTTACTATTGATAACTCTAGTTATCCTCCTTTAGCCAAATCGAAGCCTCCTTGAATCTAATCTTCATGCTTGCATCAATCTAATCTCTACCCTTTAGAATAAATTTATTAACAGAACACTTGTCTACAATCCTAAGGAAGATGAACTTATTTGGACTCAATCATGATCCATTCAATATACTGTAAGATATGGTTAAGAGTCCAAATTTTTATTAGAGTGAACTGATTGGGGGCCTTCTAGATTACTCTGAGGGGTGACCTGTCTCCCTAAATCTAGTTCTTTTACTTGGATTTCCATCTAAGATAGAGTTAGGTTACTAGTATGAGATTAGACAGACTTGGAATCACCATAATTTTCTCTTGCACTTTATATGGATATTTTATAGAGTCGTTGGATCGTCTATTTCTATATTTTCCCTTCTCCATGTATTGTCGATATTGGATCTTCTTCAAATTCTGATGGTCCTCAATGGTGGGCCCTAAATTTTATCCTTTCTCATTAGATGACCATCTCTTCATAGATCTTAAGTATTTTCTTCTTTATGGGACATAAACCCATCCATCATTATCTAGAACATTTGGTTGGAATGAAACAACATGATATTTAGGAAGAAGGTTTAAACACTACCCAAAGTTATGCATAGAATTGAACAATCTAGCTGAGAGGTAGTTATGTCTCATGTGTGTCAAAATATCCAACGCTTCAAGACCTTCACACTTTCAAGTATCAATATAAAAAAGGTTGGCCTTTATTGAACAACATCCCATCTCATGAGTCTAGGGCAAATAATGATAAATCCAATACCTGTGCACAAGAAATCTAGTCTCCCCTCCTGGGGTCTATACAAGTTGAAGCTTCATGGTGCCTCTAGGGGAATCCATATGGAATCTAGTGCTAGTGTTGTCATTCATGATTGCACTAGTTTAAGCATAAAGGAAGTCTGCAGGAATCCTCCACCTAGCACTAATAATGTGGCTAGAATTGGCGCTCTTAGCTTAGGTATTTCCTCAAGTTTGACCTTAAGCATTAAGAAGCTCTTCATTAAGGGTGACTGCATGGTTATTTATGATGCAATTTTTAACAAAAAAATCATTTCTGTAATCTCAAATATCATTTGGATAAAATTTTAGTATAACTCCAAGCCCTTTTCAAAATATGAGATAAAACACTACTTTATGTAAATAAACAAAAATGTTTATTTTCTTAGAAATAAATCCATTGACAATAATCTACCACTACAAGAAGTGTGAGTGGATCTTTTATCCTCCCTTCTATGATCATGTTGGTGTTCTCAATCCTTACCATTGTGGGTGGAATTGTTTAAGAGAATTTCTCTTTGGAAATATGACTTTCAATGATGAGGCTGGTTGATGGAACTCTATAAACACATTATCATTGTGGAGTAAATTATCTTCCTCATCTTCAGAATGTGGAGATGTATCTATCTTTTCGGTATTTACACAATCTTCATAGGGTTACAACAATCTGAGGTTTTCTTTTCCGGGTTCATTCCTGCGGTATCTGTACATATTGTTTTGTTTATTCACAGCTTCATACATTACATCTTTTGTGTTGTTGATTGAGGGAAATGATAAAAGAGATCGTCTACTTTTTCACCAGTGTGGGATGCATCATTATGATATAGTGTTGCTGATGCTAAAATGGAATATAATATACAATTTTATCATATGCACTGGAGGGCTATGCTAAAAGTTTTTTTATTCATCTCCATCATTCAGGTTCTTAAATGATGGATTTAAGTGACTCCTTGCTGCACTAGTAACACATTGATTATTTGTTTTCTACTTTCACCATTGGGGCTCCTTACCGATAAATATAAATGAGCACTTGTTGTACTGGTAGCAGATTGATTTTATCCACCCTCACCATTGCGGGATGAATTGTATCTCACATTGTCCATCTTGCAATGATGGGGATTGGATTTTTCACCTTGTTTGATTATTAATAATAGATATGTTTTGCTGCACGAGTTACATATTGTTTTTTCCATCCTCACTATTGGGGGATGAATTTTCCCACATCGTCTGTGTCACAATGATGGGGATGGAAACATGAACATAAATATCACTAGCAATACATTGGGCCTCTTTCAACATCACCATTGGAGGTTGGATTACAACACCCTGCTTGTCTAGCAATGATGGGGTGAGAAAGGAACACATGTTGATGGGAATTTGGATGTAGATTTCTTAAATTATATGGGATTTAGGTAGAAAACTTTGACAATGCATACATCCACCTGGTAAGTTGGTAATGTGCGAAGTTCAAAAAAAAAAACCTCCTTTTGGCTGCTATCCTCTGTGGGGTTTTTTTGGCTACTTGAACTCAACATTGATATTTTATTTATTCTCTACGAGGCAACTGCACCCTTAAGTTAATATAATATGGGATGTATTTATTTTTGGTATTGGATGGAATTTTATCATTCCATCACTTTCTGTCGGCAATTTTTATTCATCTCCACCATGGAATATAAAATTTGGTTGCCTCGGCTCAAATGGGAATTTCGACACTCCTAAAGAGGTGTAGGTTGGTAGTCATTTATTCAGTTAAATCTTCTAACTCTACTTCAGGTACTGTTGACAATCGACAAATAGAAGAACAACTCACTTCTTCTACTTCCCGTTGGAATTATGAGAGAAACTAATATTTTT
This sequence comes from Thuja plicata, assembly GCA_018584345.1. NCBI lineage: Eukaryota > Viridiplantae > Streptophyta > Pinopsida > Cupressales > Cupressaceae > Thuja > Thuja plicata. Next base: position 2,334,302 of record MU225442.1, read on the forward strand.
TAATCCTTGGTTAAAATTTGGTCTTTGGGTAGGTTATTATATTTGTATTTGGTTTGGGGGGGTTTTTGGGGTGATTGGAAATCAGTAGTGAGTTAAAATTATGGATATATGTATTGTCTTAGGTAATGGTTGGGTGTTACAATCATCTAAAAGTGTCAAGCATTTGTATTGTACTTGGATATGGTTGTTTTCTATGTTATTGTGATTACGTCATAGGTCTTAGGTTTTGCATCGGAGGCTACAACCAGAGGTTTTCTTTCCTGAGTTTTTCCTGCAGGTATGCCTCCATGAACCGGATTTATTGTATACTATGTTTTTCTTAATAAAATTACTATACATTTTTATCTTTGAAAATAAAAATAAAAAATCATTTTCAAAAAGTTTTCTACAATTATTTGTGAAGTCCCATATTTGAAAAAATTAGTTTAGAGTCTACATGATGTCACATCACATGGCTTTTTTGTCAAGGTGTCAAAAAAGGGACAAAATAAATGAAACACCCATAGGTGTGCACTAAGTCATGTCAATTTGTGTGCTGATGTGGTATCACATGATTTGTTGTTTTTTTTAAATTTAGTGGAATTATTTTGAAGATATTCATTAACATGACAATTTTTGTGCTCTCCTTTTTAGACTAATTGTGTTCCACTTGTATTCCGAGTTTACGTCTCACTCTACTACTTACGCCTCTCTACTAATGTGACAATGGAGAGGGATAACAAGAAAGCATATTCGAATTGTTTCTAAGAAATTTCGAAGAATTTAAGCTAATTTGATGGTTGTTATGGTGGAATACTATGTTACAAGCCCATGCATGCTATGTCTATGCTCAACCAGCAAGGAAACCTTATCTGTTATGCTATTTTCAGGGACTTGAAGAATTGTTCCATTCCGTATGATGCCAATCTAAGAATAAAGTAGACCGTTATGCTCCACTCACGCTGCCTACGATCTCTCACTATAAAGTCAATCATCTAATTGTGTACCATACGAACTTATGTCACCTAAGGGATACCTAATAAAGTGTCAATAAGATGGAATTTTCTCATCTACACGCGTTCGGTTCAACCCGTTACCATATTGGTCTGTGAGTTTGATAAATCGCTTTTAAATTGTGCTCCATTGAATGTCAATAGCGCAGAGCAAGAATCAAAATTGTCTTTGGGCATGAATTATGCCAATCACAAAGTTAACATGGCAGTATACATTATGGAGCAATTGGATAAGATAGTTCAGATTCGTGAACGTTTTCCAATCAGTTTTGTTGTTTGGCAATCAGCCTTCGACGTCATTCGTTGGACTCGACATGATAATTTCAATATTCTCAAAGAGCTTTTTCCTTGGAATATATTCCCTCTGTCTGATAGGTGAGCTTTTAAAGGGCATATTGCGTCGTTCCTTTCACCATCCATAGTCTTCACACTTCTACTTTGGTTTCTTGCATTAAAATTGATAATGCATCTGGATGAGTAAGAAATTCATGATGGTGGCTTGCATTAGGAAGCAGAACGTGCTACTGAGCCAAGAATGAATTGCCCATATCCTGTTTTGGATGACAAATGTTATGGGCAACTCATTTTTGGCAAAGTATTCGTTGTGCTTCTCATGCCAGACGCTACATGATTAGTTACTGAATGCTGTTTAATTCTTTTTATCATCATATTAGGTCGAATCCAATAATTCGTTAGTCTTTGCTACAATTTAAAATGTATACAACCACTGAAAAGAAGACTTGCAGTAATTTTTAATTGAAGTTATTTTTTATGTGCTTGGCTGTAAATTTGAGTATTAGTAAAACTATCCACGAATTATTTGGAGTACAGGGAGTTTTCTCCTTGTGGCTTGTATATTTAACTCTTGATTTTATACATTCGTTTGTACCCAATGGTAATGGCAAATCATAATACTCAGGCAATGAGGAGATTGTTATTTCAATTAGTTGATTGACTATTAAGTGATTTCTTCTGTAAATTTGCATCTTTTTATATTTCCAATGCAGCTATCAATAATGTTTCGCTCCCTCATTTTTCGTTTACATTGCAGCGGATAACAACCTTCTTAGCTAGGCTGGGAAAATTTATTTTGCCATCAAAATTAAAAACTTTCGTAACAGAATTTTAAAATTAAGATAATATTAGAATAATTTAATGTTTCACAATCAGACACTTGCAAATGAGAAATAAGTTCATGATAGATTAATGCAATGAAATGCAGACACCTAAACACAAACCTGATTATTTGCATACTTTTTCGATATTGTTGTCATAGTTTGGATAGGCATTTAAATGTCGGAAGTGCAAAGTAGAAAAACGAATATTAGTTTTTATAATTACTGAACGCACAAAGACAATGAAATATGTCCATTGGATGGCAATAAAATTATTCTAGTTAAAGTCTACGTATCTGGGATAGATTTCAATTATGGTTATGTTATATCTTTATTGCATTAAATTTTCGTTGCGTTCTTTCATGCGTTACAATTTCTCATTGTATGATAGTAAAAATAAACATTACAACTAGTATGTCTTAACAATATTTGTTCTTTACTTGCTAAAGATGCGGGAGAACAGAGTTCGGAGGGCATTCATCCGGAGACCTCTAAGGTGTCGCCTGCTCCTCTTAAAACGGCTCTGGCACAGCTTAATATTCTCTCTGTGTTAAATATTGTGGAGGACTTCTCTTCCTCTCCTATCCCGGATAATTTCGAAGAAGCCCAGAAAAATGTTCTCAACCTTTTGGTTTATTACGCGGGCTCCTCGGAGAAGAACATTCCTCCCTCTCCTCGGGTATCGCTATCTAGGGAGATAAGAATAATGAGGAGGACATGGTCTTCCGGATGTCTTCGATGAGTTCAAGATGCAGATTGCCAAGGTCAAGTTTAAAATTACTTACAAATTGGATCGATGGGGCTGTCAACAGATAAAGAGCCTGACTATAAAGAATCAAGATTTGGAGCTTAAAGTCAATAGTCTATAAGCGACTTCAAAGAATTGGGCTGGGATGATAGGAACAAGAGTATGCACGACATTCAGGACAATAAGGTCTCTACTCTGTACAAGAAGAATGTCATTCTGAAGAAACATTCTTCAGATCAAGTATGAGGGTTTGTTGACCTTGATGTAGAACATCGTTACCTTGCTCAGCATGCTGCATGGGAACGGTCCCAATAAAGCCACTGTCAATGTCAAAGATGATACTGAGGGTATTGTTGATATTCGTTGGTTGTTTTGTTGGTTAGGTATCGGCTGGTTAGTTCTGTAGGGTTTGACAGTCTCTTTTGTTTTAGTCGACTTTATGATTTTTCTTTTGGTTTTATGTTTTTAAGGGTTTTGGGTCCTTTCAAAACCTGATTTTGCTTTAATCCAAAATAATAATTGTTCTTTACATTTAATTTACATAAATATCTATCAATAATTTAAAATAATAATTTTTAGTCTTCTATATATCCATATATAAATTTATATAGAATTATATTTTTTAATTATAATAATCAATGTGTATATTTTAAATTACATTTAAGTAGTATTAAAGAAAAATGAATCCCTAATGTGGATGGATTAAGTAGACAGAAATATAAGAACAAAAATAGGATAAATGTTAGAGTTTGCTTAAATGTAATTTTAATGTTTATGATGTAATGGGAATGAGTCTAATACCATGTGGATATTATCATAGTAGAAATTTGGTAATGAGGCATTAAAGAGCTAGATTGTAATACATAAAATATTTGCGGAAGTAGTATACATACTGTAGACGCCTAATTTTCAATCAAAACATGAATTAATTGAATTATTATCAAAGCCTCGCATTAATCAAATCAAATAAATCAATTTAATTGTACACTTGAAATTAATCATTTAATTGCATAATTAAAAATCAATTTAAAATCAAATTCAACCCTCTTAAGGGTACACATGGCTAAAGAAATCAATTAAATCAATTAATTAAATCTGTTAATTTCCTCATCCTTCACATGGGTTAAATTTTAAACCAATGAGGATGGAGAATGGGAGCTCGCATGGATCAAGCCAAATTCATCCTCCATCACACATCTTGCAAATGGATCTTGATCACTCAAATTGTCCCCTCATTTGAAATCAATCTTTAAATGGTCGTAACCTTTCTGACCATTGACATAACCAAACTCTAATCGTGGGTTAATAAATTCTACCCCTACCCTTGGAAAATCCTTTCAAAAGAAGCCATTTTAATGAATTTGCATCACACACACTCATGAAGAAAAGAATTAATACAATAGGCAAATAATCTTGAGTTCATAGCAATTATATCTTTAGAATTTGTATCTTAGTGAGGATTCAAGTTAAATTAGCATAATTCTTAATCAATTCTCATATTAGGACTATCATTATGGATGCTTAGGTTGAGAGCATGTTATTTTATTTCTTAATTAAAGAGCCATGAGATGCTTATTGTTTGATTTTCAATTCAATTGGTTAATCTTTGTTAAATCTTTATTGAATTAATCAGATAACAAGTTAATTTCATGAAGGTATAATTTGTATAGGCATAAATGGTGCCCACTATGGGGTTGGAAGCCTCAATATAAAGTGATTTGATCTTTATGAGTTGAGTTTGGAGCATTTTTATTGCAGACTTGAAATTTGTAGGTGAAATGACCCGTACGAGGGTAAAGTGTAACGTCTTTGCACAGTAAAGTAGTGCGCATACAATTCCTTATGTATCTATCTAATTTTATCTCATCACGTCAGATGGAAAATCAATTCGTATGGGTGTAAAGGTTGACACCTTTGTACAGTAAAGGAGCACATGCAAACATAAATCTAGACGCCTTTACATAGCGAAGAAGCACCTGTCAGACAAATCCCAATGCCTTTGCACAACAAAGTGATGCATAGAAGATCTATTTTACCGCATACTATCCTTTTCTGCAGTGCTTTTAAATTCTTTATTAATGCATATCATTTCTTTAATAGCGCATGTAATTGTTAAGTAGCACTTTAAAAGTTTTAAACAATGCGTGTTATAATTAAAGTAGCATGTAGTGCTCTATAAAGCAGTGCTCTCTAACATTTAAAATAGTACATTCTTCTATTCTTAACATGCTGCAATTTTCTAATAGAAATCTAATTAGATTAATTTTATTTGTCACTTTACAAATGGAAAACCACGAGAAGATGAAGAAGCTCACATTTAGGATCCATAGGCAATAAATAGAGATCAAAATGACTTTAAGGTTTGAAAAGCAAACTCATAATGCAAATCTTTTGGAAACATTAGATGAGGAGGAGATGCTCTATAATCATTACTTAAAATTTTTAAAATCTTATTTATCTAAATTTTCTCCATTAAATTGATTCATTTCACTTTGAAAATATTTTTATTTAGGTCTTAATTTGAGTGATTTGAAGCATTTTATGTTTGAATTTGGTTATTTAATTTTGGGTGAGGTTTTTTTACTAACCTTGTTCGAGGAGAGGATGCTACAAAGGTGGAACTATCGCCACTAGGTGAGTAGTAAAAAGTAATCAAAATCTCAAAATTGTACCTAGCCTTTGCTAGCTATGATTAAAGGTATTTTTCACATCCTCCTTGCATTTCAAATCTAGCATAGTTAAAAGTCTATTATTGTTTTTCAAAGAAAGCATTAAGCCTATGCTCTCAACTTGTCAAGTTGATCAAAATGGAAAACATGCTAACTTTGAAAATAGAAAGAAAGACTTGGGAATGAACAAACACTAATGTATAAACCTCCTTGTTTGTGAAAGATAAGTGCTAGGTGTATATCTCTTCACTCTTTGAGTGAATCAACAAGCAAAAAAAAATACTTTGAATCCCTTAGTTAAGAGGTGAATAATTGAAAACAATTTTTTTCTATTTTGTTTCAAAGTGGAAGAAAGTACGGATATCAATCAAATTCCCAAACATATTGGCTTACTTTATTTCTTATTTTATGATGAGCATGCTAGGAAATTTGAGGGCCTACCTCCCAAGAATAGCCTTACGAGGACAGTGAGAGGGAATGACCTAAGTGGCACACAACCATCTTATTCAAGGTAATCCAAACCAGTATAATAAAAATGCATTCATCCTTAATGGGATAGGTGATGTGATGGATTGAGAATTAAACTTCCTCTAATAGTCCTTCGGGATTGCGCAAAATCATATTTTTATGCGTGTGGGAGGCATCTATAATGGTCAATGAAACTCCAGATATTTTGAATGGAACCTTGATTAAAAAGTTGGTTAAAATAGAAATGCTTACCTTGTAATACCATTATTAAGAGCCACTTTGACCATAGGTCGATTGCGTGGAAGGTTTTCTTTTTGAAACCCATGGAAACAATAAAAAATATTCGCTTTTTGTATAGAATTAGCGGTCAAAATAAATATTTGGTGAGTTTGTGTTGTTATTGTATGTATATTTTGCAAGAAAAAAACATCCAAAAAGATCTGATCACTTTATCAACTTTTAAGAAAATTTATCAAACCAGTGACAGACTACAACTTTCACATTTATCTGATGTATTCAAAAATTCTTCTAATGCCTACAAACATTCTCCTAATGCTTTGAAATCTAAACTCATGCATACAGACATTTAAGAAATACTTTTGAAACCTTAAGTGGTGCATTTAAACAACCAAACTATGCTTATCAACTAGCAAGTAGTGCATTACTATTTTCTAGTGAGCGCGTACTATACATTGAAGTAGAGCGTATTATACCTTTAAGTAGTGCTTGAAAAATGAGACTTCAAAATAGAGGGTACTTAGCAAAGGTTTGGAAAAATTTTTAATTTATAACTAGATACCCTTTTTGGAGCTCTTTCAGTACATTATTTTGGATTGATCAGAGCCCCTCAGATTGAAAAATTCAAAATCATTGTTTAAGGGATTGATCAAAGGGATAAGCCAACAATTTTTGCTCCATGTTAATCCCATCTTTTACAAGATTCCATTATATCAAGTCAACTTTGCAAGCCGATGGGACATCTCTTAGTCAAGAACTTCCTTTTCCGAGTGACACATTCTTGTCCCCACAACAAATGGTTGAACCTGAAAAAGAAGTGGAACCAAGTAGGATATCCTTTCCCTTTGGAAATATGGGTACTGACCTTATTAATATTTTCAACAAGGAAACTACTAACAACCGAAATAGTGAAAATAAAGATGCCAATAATGGTGGGGGTAATGGAGGAGGAAATGACCTTAACAACAAAGGTATTGACAAAAATGGAGGTAATAAAGATCCTCAATAAGTGGAACCTACCAAATAAAGGGTAGATGAGGGGTTGCAAAGTACATTCTTCATGAATCTCATGGAGAAAGTCCTAGAAAGAGATAGGGAGAAGTATTTCTTTGACCTAGCACAAGTAGGGGTGAAGTTTTTCCATGATTATGATGTCGATCAATTGAAGAAGAAAGAAGATGAGGGTAATCCAATAGACATCATGAATAAATAATTTAAGTTATTTTAAATTAAATTGGATAGCATGAAGAAAAGCATGACTCCCAAGACATTTTTGATTGTGTCTTTATGTCCATTTCCATTTGGAAAATCTTTAATTATGGTACCATTCCCCACAAATGAAATTTTACCTAAGTATGAAAAGTATGAGGGGGAATATTATCCACAAGGTCATTTAAGGGAAAGTTTTACTTTGAGCTTGGAATTCATGCACGATACCACCTATTTAATGAGGTTATTTTGAAGGAGTTTTGGAGGAGGAGGAGAAATGGAATGGTTTTCCAAGTTACCATCGGGTATTAGAAATTTTGAAGAGCTAGCTTCCAAGTTTGTGACTCATTAATCATATAACATACAACATGAGGTCATAATGATTAACTTATGTAACACCAAGCAACATTTTTTATTAAGGTAAAACCAAGTTTTGAAGGAGCCCTAAAACCTTGAAAAAGAAAGACATAAAAGATTTTCAAAAAATCCCTCTACATAGATTGGTTCTTGACCACAACAAGGGTTTTACATAAGACACCATAAACTAAAAGAAACATTGCATGAAACAAGCTTCATGCAAACTCGAGAAAAACCCACCAAAATATACAGTCATCTCATCCCCTTCTTTTGGGATCGGAGGGTCATGTCAAACAAACAAGAATATTTCTTAATATTTTTTCCTTTTACCATTACCCAACCTTCTCAGTAGAAGAAGTATCTTACACCGGGCTAAACAACCCCGCAAAAAATGCGAGTGGGGATGCAAAACATGAACAAGCAGAATTCGGACCACCTCCCCCAGACCTTGTTGTAACATCATCCTACAACAAACCAACTGGTTCTACCAGAGCAGACCCAATCCCCCCAGTAGACCCCTTCCCACTAGTAGACCCACCAGTAGAAGGAGCAGATGAAAAACCAGCAAACACTAGGCCAATGTCCACCAAAGACCCTGTTGTAGCATCTAGAGGAGAAAAAAAATTTATACAAAATTTGCAAGAGGAATCCTTCAAACAGTGCACAATTGGTGAGGTTCAGTGGCTCAACTACCCAAATGGGGTCCAAGTACCCAATACATATCACAAGTATGGTAAGGACTAGGGGAAATGGTTATCACAACCCAAGTACCCAAGGAAACCTAATCACTAGGCCCCTACTTTCCATTTATAACCTCCATTTACAATCTTTTTTAGGGGCCAAGACTGATGGTACTGCACATGGGCTAAGACTCTTTTGAATTAGTCCTCTTTCCATCAATTCGGTGACCTGTTTTGCAATCTCTGCATGCTGCAGGGGTGTCATTTTGTATAACACCTTATTAGGCATGGATGAGCCTGGTATAAGGTCAATTTGATGACTAATATCCCTAATGGGAGGGAGGCTAGTGGGCAGGTCACTAACAGTGACATCTTTATACTTTTGCAGCAGTTCCATGGCTTCTTTTGGTATAGTTTATTTTTTATTAGATTTGATGTTATCCTTGGGATTTTAGATTAAGACAAAGGGTTCAATATTAGGTTCCTTCAAGGTTTTCAACATCTCTTTTTCTCCCATGATAATCACAGTGGGTTCTTTTGCAGATTTATTATCTAGCAGGAGCTTCATAGTAAAGGTCTTCCAATCTTTAGTGATGGAGTAGGTGTTCTTCCTACAGTGATGTATAGCATCTACATCAAATTTCTAGGGCCTGCCTAGAAGGATGTGTGAGGCATCCATTTTAACCACATCATAAAGAACTTTGTCTTTAAAATCTGCAATTGAGAATTCTATCCATGCTTGCTCTGTTACTAGACTTTTTTGGCCTCTTGTTAACCATGAAATATGATAGGGGCAAGGGTGTGGATTTTTAGAGAGGTCTAACTTTTGAACCATTTTACAAGATACAAGATTTTTAGTTGAACCAGAATCTATAAGTAGATTGCATACCTTTCCATGACATTTGATTTTTGTTCTAAAGCGATTTTTCCTTTGTGGAGGTTCTTGGGTTTTTGGCACTTGAAGGAAGACCTACCCCATCATCAAGCATACTCCTTCCTCTGGTTCCAATTCTCTAGCATCAACATTGTCTTGTTGTTTGTCTTCTTGGACAAGTTGTGCTCTCCTCTCCCTTTGGTTGTTGTTGTTTCTCTTCTCAGGGCATCTTCCTGCATGATGTCCAATTTGATTGCAATAGTAACATTTCAATGGTCCATTACCTCTTCCTAATTTTTTCCTTCCCCTATTGAAGGGCCTCTTTCCTCTATAGTTTCCCCTTGAATTAGTGTCACTATTTTCTTTGTCTCCTTGGTCAGGGGTCCTGCTGCTGCTGCCACTATTCTGCCCCTTGTTCCAAGAGTTTCCTTTGCCTCTAAAGTTCTTCTCATTATCATTATTCTTCCCTTTTCCAAAATCATGTTTTCTTTTCCATTTCTCCTCTACCTTAAGTGCCATTTGATAGCACTTATTAACTGTGGTAGGGCAGTGTAGGCTTAGTTCTTCTTGAATGGATACCTTCAATCCATTCATGTATCTTGCTAGTTTTTCTTCTTCATCTGCTGCCACATTGGTCTTCATACATAGTTCTAAGAACTCCTCAGTGTATGAGCCTACATCCATGTCCTTTTGTTTTAAACTTTGCTTCCTCCTATGGAGTTGTATCCCATAGTCCTCTGGTACACATGTATCTTTGATTAGGGATATCATTCTATTCCATGAGTTTATCATGCTCTTTCCATTCTTCACCCTCTCCATTTGGATGAAGTTCCACCAAGTTAGGGCTGCTACCTTTAACTTGGATCTTGCCACCTTTACCCTCTTCTTTTCATGGATGTCTTCACATTCAAAGATTGTTGTTAAAGCCTCTTTCCAATCCAAGGCTAAGTTTGCATTCATCTTGCCATTGAAGACTGAAAAATCTATATTTTCCTCCATGGTTCTCCTCTCCATGGACTTTAAGGCATCTATGAAGGGCCTTTGGTCTACAGGGATGTGTTGATCAGATTCATCCTCCTCTTTTTAACTCCCCTCTTCATTATTAGACCCATCTTCTTTGTTCTTGTCAAGCTTCTTGTCAAGTTCTTGAAGCCTCTTGGTCAAGGTTGTGTTTGCAGCCCTTCACTCTCTCACCATCTTTTCTAACTCACTGTTTGTGACCCTTGTTGGGATATCTTCATCTTCAGGAGTAGACATAGCTCTAATACCACTTGATGCAAAAGTAGCAAGCGAAAGCCTTCAAATAGTGCACAATTGGTGAGGTTCAGTGGCTCAACTATCCAAATGGGGTCCAAGTGCCCAATACTTATCACAAGTATGGTAAGGACTAGGGTAAATAGTTATCACAACCCAAGTACCCAAGGAAACCTAATCACTAGGCTATGCCAAGTCCAAAACACCTACAGTTAAGAAGTCACCAATAGGTTTCCTGACCCCAAAAGGAAACCAAACCCCATGAGACAATTTATAAGACAAGGGGTGGCCTACAATCATTGATCTGGCCTATTAAGGTCCTATTTCTTTATTTTTAATGGTTCGTTCATTTACAAGCAACCCATAACACTAAGTTTCTTCACAACCTAAGGATTTGGCTTGTAGCCCTTTCTAGAAGGTAATTTGAACATAAGTCAAAATTCTTCCAAATGAGGTATTGAATTGGTCATGGATTCCAATACCATTTAAGGGTTTACTAAACATACCCAAGTACCAAGGAGTGGAGGCAAAAAAGAAGTCACTACTGTCACAAGGTTTAGACCAGACTAATAGGCCTAATTAGGTCTCTAAATGCACTACAAGTGCTCTTTATCCTAATCCAATGCAAAAAATAAGCATGGGGGAATGTTTGGACATACAAAATAACTTAGAATCCAATGTTAGAGGTCTTGGTGAATCCCTAACCAGAAGTTATGGTGACTGTCCTAAGTCACAGAATGGTGCACACATGAGATGTACACCTAGGGATTTTTGGCAAAACCAACTCCCTGTAGAACTCCACCTCTAACATGCATATTTTTAAATTAAATTTCAAAAGGTTGAATTCCACTAGGGGCCATCATATTCCCATGGTGGAATCAGATCCAAATATCAAACCCTCTCTGAGTCTTGTTTGGAAGCCTACAATCCAGGCAAGCCCGCAAGAAACATAGATATCTTCCAAACTAGGATGAATCAGAACATGAAACCAATTTCATATGAAAGAAGATTGGATGAAAAAAAAATTGGTCTTATATTTTCATGTGCACTAGTCTGTACCCATCTATACAAGATCACTGTCCTTGGGAATCTGCAGAAAATCAGTTTGTTTTTTATTGATTCAAAATGCCAAGTTACATATCTTTCCTTCCACCCACCTAAAAGGGCTATTTGAAGGCTCCCCCAATTCGTTACAACTGAATTTCAAACTATCTGACCATTGGGGGCTTTGATTACAACTTTTGGCAAGAAGTTGTCAAAGTTGCTAACCAACATTGACAACATTTTTGCAACTTTTGCTTTCTAGGAGACCAAACTTGGTCTAAGCCTAATCTAGTGATCCAAGTGATCCAACATGGATCTAAAACATTAAAAAAATGAAAAAATTACTAAATCCTATGATCCTAGGCCCATTGACCACTCTTGACCATAGTTATCCAGGGGCTTATAATTGTGCCAATCCTGGAACTAGGCCTCACAACTTGGTCTAGGTGCCTGATTAAGATACTTAAAATAACTAGATGTGCTTTAGGAATTCTTTAGAGTATTGTTTGTTGATTCTAGAGTAAGTTCTCCTACACCAAAAATCATCCTTCTTCCTAGGCTAAGAAGAACATTTATCAACTCTATAATGTTTTCTGGTAGCCCCTTCCACCAAGAGGGAGGCAGATTCTTTTTCTTGTGTTCCATATCACATTGGGTGGAAATGTGACCAGTCTTAAAGCATTTTTGACATCTAAAGGGGATACCCTCATAGTCAAGTGGCTGAATCTAGGATTCTAAAGTTGATTCAATTTTAATATCAGTAGGAAGACCTGATGAAATGTTGAGATAAACTAAAATACGAGCGAACATTGAATGATAGATGTTGAAGGAATCATTGTCCAACATCAGAAAATCCCCCAACACCTCACCCACCTCCTCAAGAATGAATTCATGAAAAAGATGAATAGGGAGATCAGGGATTCTAACCCATATTGGGATTTTAGAGAAGGTTTTAGAAGAAGGATTAAAATTAGAATGCCAAGGTTTAACCATAAGCATAAATTTCTCATTCTCCCAGCTAAAAAAGTTTTAACACAAAATCTTAGTTCTATCTTCAACTAGATCAAACTTAGCTATGAATAATCACTTTGCAATAGTTAAAATGTGAACCGTACCTAAGAGAAATGGCTCCCATATGTGATTTATCCAGTCATGATGAAGGGGAACGCTAGGCAAAAAGCCCCTAAAATGAGAAATCAATCCATGTTCTTTGTAAATTTCTGTACTATTTTCCAAATCCCCTTCAACATCAGGAGAGAGCATAATTCAGAGGGAGCCACACACCAAAAATGGGGTAGAAACCTTAGATCCCTTATCCATCCTCAAAGATTTGGACACAACCTTAGCAAAGGAGAGACTCGGTCCATCAACAACCACTAGACCAGAATCCCGGAAAGAAGATGAACCCACCAACACTGCTCTAGATGAGACCACATCAGGCACAAACATTCCCATAGCCCTAGATCCAATAGGTCCAAGAGAAGGGAAACATTATGGGGAAGCATTCTTTACTTTCTTTGAAATATGGAGGGTGGTATTTTCTCGATACCCTAGAAGTGTACCCAAGAAAGAAAAGATGGAAATTTTTATGAATAGTTTGAACACGGAGATGAACTATTGATTAATATTGAAATGTCCAAGTTCCTTCCAACATATGATTTAAAATGGAGTTAAAACCAAATAAGTTTTGATGAAAAGTGGAGAAATCAAGTTGTATAAGAAAAACAAAAATTTTCCTAACAATCACAACAATTCCAACAATCATAATCGCACTTCAAGTAGGAGAAACAAGTTTTGGCTTAAGAACACCAACAAGGGCCTTTTCAATGATGGGGTTGTTGAGGCACAAAATTTTAAATCCACTCCCTTTACTCTCACAATGCATATCATGTGGCTTTCAAAACCCCTTTACTCAATCATGAGAAGGGAGAGTCTTGGAATAGTAACCAAAATAATAAATGAGGTAATAACAAACTAAAATTTGTACATAACTATGATAATGTAATTAATTCCTTAACAAGATATGAAAATACTATTAATGTTATTGTTGTGAAAGATCCACCATCAAAGGAAATCTCTAATGTGGTTACTAGGGGGAAAACATTGAAGGTTACATTAGAAGGAGCTATCCCTAAGACTATGGTTCCTAATAAACCTTCCTCTTCTCAATGAAACTATAATATTGTGGATCAATTACAAAATAAACCCACACAAATTTCTATTCTTTAGCTATTGAAACTTTCACCAAATCATAAGGAATTCTTAGAGAAGGCTCTTATGGAAACAATTGTTCTCAATAACCTCGATGTGGATAGGTTTTAAAAAATGGTGAGTCATCTTATAACACCTCATTGTTTTTCCTTTTCCTAGAAATTTGAATTCTCCATCCATCATCCTCAAAATTTGTCATTGCATATAGAGTTCTATATTTAAAAGAATCGTGGAAAAATGGTCCTCATTGATGGACAAACTAGTCTAAATATTTGCACATTGAGTCTAGTCAAAGCCCTAAGATTTTTTGAAAGAATCATGGATTGAAAGAAGAAATTTACTATTGAATCCTATGATGATGAGGAAAGGTATTCTAAAGGAATGGTGGTGTTTCCTATTCAAGTAGGACCAATAAAACAAGATACTATTTATCAAATTCTTGATATGAAGCTAACTTATAACATTTTTCTAGGGAAGTCATCAATACATGAAATGCAAGTGGTAGCATCAACATATCATCAATGTATCATGTTTCCATACATGGGTTAAGATATTACTATAAGTGATGATGTGAATCCTTTTAAATATTGCAATATTGTTAAACTTGTGAATGGTACATCATCCCACATGATAGTGAAGGGGATACCCCAAGTGCTCCTAATGAGAAAAAGAAAGAAGATGGTCCTCATTCTACTTTGGTTCTTAACACGAATCAATACAAAACTAACACATCTACATCAACTAAGGGAAAGGAGAAAGCGAGATTTGTAGACACAAGTAACAAGTAACAAGGATGCTAATTTAAGTGTTTCAAATCAAGAGGAGGTTGATCCAAACCTCTCTAGGATTGAAAATCAAGGAACTCATTAAACACATTATCAAAAGATGACTAAGTTGATGAACAAATTTGAAAAATAATTCAGAATTTATCAAAAGTGTGTGGGAGAATGTTTCATGTCCTTGTTTGATTTACCTCCTCAAAAATAAAATAGGGGGGTCACTAGTGCTCATGAAAATAAAAAATATAATGCACATTTTTTAAGTGAAAGTGAAAACTCATGAAAAGAGGAAGAAGATATTGAAGTTTTAAAGTGGTTGCACAAAGATGAGGAAGCTTCGAGTTCACATGTAGAAATGGTCAAAAATGTGAGTATCCAAACACATATGGTAAGGGTTTGTACATTATACAAAAGATTTAATATAAATGAAGAGGACCCTTAGGCATTCAAAATAGAGGATTTCTAGAGCCCATACAACCTCTTTGGAGATCTAAGAAAGAAAATTGGGTGTATGATACGAAGAACAAGGAAGTAGTTCAAGAAATGTCCAAGATACCTATGAACATGTACATATGGTAGATTTTGAAATTGAAGATGACTCCTGTCAATATGAATGGGATTCTTTATCTGAAGCTTCTTTTCATAATAAGGAAGTGGATGTCATCCATACTTATCTCCCTACATCTAGTACAAAAAAACAATCAAATATGGACCAAGGATCAAGTTCTACTCAACTTTTGAGTAACTTTCAAGCACCAAATTTAGGACAAGCATAAAATGAAAATCCATGAGTACCTTCATGGGTAGGAGAATCAAAAGTTAGGTTTAATCCACAATTGTTTATCCCATATAAATTCAAGAGGACTCAAATGAGTAGGATTTTGATCCAAATTCTTTAGATCAGCTTGAAAAAACACGTGTCATTAATTTGAGAGATACAATGTATGAACCCTCTAACAAATAAATGTCCTTAAATCCAATGTATACAAATTTTCCCAATGAATCTTTATCTCTTATTCATCTCAAATTAATTGGTTGGGACCAAAATGAGCCAAATGACATACTCTAGTTTCCCAATGACAATTCCATGGCCTTATACCTAAATGAAGTTGAACACTCTTTCACCAAAGAATTTGAGCAAAGCATATCAATGGAGTGAAAGGATGAATCTCCCATTCCAAGAGAAAAATAATAAAAGGAAGAGAAATAAAAAATGAAGTGGTCTAGTGGTGAAAACCATAATGTGGTAGTATTAGACCCAAAAATAGTAAAACTAAAGGATGTTTCCAAAGGTGAAAACCCAAGTGTGGCACCTAAGGAAGAGAGATTGGATACCTTACTAGATCATGATGAAGATAGATCTCCTGTATTGATTTAACCAACAAAGAAGGTTATTATTGGCACCGATGTAGATCCAAGATTCATATACCATGCTGTTTCATTGACTTTGGTTGAAAGCGAAGACTTCATCAAATTATTTAAGGAAAAAAAGCTAATTTTGCATGGTCTTATTTAGATATCTTGAGCTTAGATCAATGTTTTATCATGCATCAACTCAATGTAATACCAAGAGTTAAGTCGGTGAAACAAAAGTTAAGGAAAATACATCCCTATATAGCCTTGCTAGTAAACATTGTTGAAAGTGGGAATCATAATGGTTGTAGATGATAATAAATGGATATCCAATATAATGTCAGTTTCAAAACATGATAAATCAATAAGAATATACACATATTTTCAAGATCTTAATTTGGCATGCCCAAAGGATGATTTTCCATTATATAGTATTGATGCTATAGTGGTTTTGACAGTAGTACAGTCCGTGTTCTCTCTTACAGATGGATTTAGTGGATATAAAAAAATTAAGATAACACCAGAGGATCAAGAGAAAACAACCTTCACATGCCCATGGGGTACATTTTTTTGGAATGTCACGACCTCCGACCTTAAAAATGCTGGAGCTACTTATCAAAGTGCAATGACCACAATTTTTTATGATATAATGCATACATATCTTGAAGATTATGTGGATGATATAATAAAAAAAACACATCAAAGGAAATAGAATTTACCCATCCTAGAGAATATTTTTAAAATATTGGAGCAATTGAAATTTAGGTTGAACCGTAAGAAGTGTCTATCTGGTGTGAAATCTAGAAACTTATTGAGTTGCATAGTTTCAACAAAAGGGATAGAGGTAGATCTAGAAAAAGTCCAACCTATCATGGAAATTGAGGCTCCTAAAAACATAAGTCAAATGAGATCATTGCAAGGAACCTATTACAATCTATAAGGAGATTTATATCCCAATTGGTAGAAAAGTGCCATTCTTTCAGAAGACTTTTACATAAAGACAATTTTCAAGTGGGATTAATAATGTGAAGAAGATTTTGCACTATTGAAGTCATATTTGATGATTCCACCTATTTTTATGTCATCTATCCATGATAAACCCTTATTATTATACATTTCAGAAACAAAACATTCTTTGGAGGTATTGTGAGCTCTGGATGACAAGCATGGTAAAGAAAAGGCAATCTACTATCTTAGTAGAACTTTGGTCAAGTATGAACTCAACTATTGTTTCATTGAGAGAGCATGCTTAGTGGTAGTTTTTTTTTCTCAAAAGCTATGTCATTATATGTTGGCAAAAAAAGTCAAGCTTATTTCTAAAATCAATCCTTTAAAGCATCTACTTAGCAAAACAACTCTTACAGGTATATTGGCCAAATGGGTGAGTGTGTTCAAGGAATTTGACATAGAATATGTTGATAGGAAATCCATCAAGGGAAAAGTCATAGTTGTTATATTGGCAAAATCTACTTTAATAGATCATCATCCTATTCAAGTGGAATTTCCACATTTAGAGATAATGAATGTGGAGGCCAAAATATGGATACTTTATTTTGATGGATCCTGCACTCAGCATGGATTGGGGGTAGTCATTCTTTTAATTACTCCTCAAGGTTACATAGTTTCAAAATCATGTAAAATTATTTTTCCATGTACCAAAAATTGGGGAGTATGAAGCCCTATTTGTAGGCATCAAGATGGCTTTAAAGTGGAAGGTGACCAAATTTAAATAATATGGTGATTCTTAATTAGTCATAAATTAGATCAATGATGAGTATCAATGAAAATATGACAAGTTGATGCCCTATAAGATAATGGTAGATGATTGGAAAAAATATTAAATGCCTTGATCAATTTTGAGAAAATTCCAAGGGACAGAAATAGAGTAGCGAATGTCATGGCTACCTTAGCCTGTCTTCTTGAAATTGCTAAAAATAATGCTAGACATGAATTCTTGGTGGAAGAGTTGGTAAAACCCGCATTTGACCTTCCCGATTCCTAAACAACATGCCTTTACATTGGACATGACTCACCTTGGTATGGACCTTTTTTCACTTATCTACAAGACCAAACTTTACCTTTGGACCAACCTTGTAATAAAAAGATACATTTTGATCTCCAAGCTTCCCATTATACTATCCTCTCCGACACATTGTATGGAAAGATTCTTGACGTAACACTTCTTATGTGTCTAGAGGACGAGGAATCAAAATTAGCTTTACGAGATGTTCACAAGGGGATTTGTGATCCTCACTCTAGTGGGTTAAACTTAGCTAACAAAACCCTTCAAATAGAATAATTTTGGCCAACTCTAGAGAAGGATTCTTGTCACTTTGTTAGGATATTTAACAAATGTCAATATCATGGAAACATGATCCATGCACCAGTGCAATATTTACACCCAATGACTACACCATCCCCATTTTATCAATGGGGGTTTGATTTAATAGGGTTGATTTTTCCACCTTCATCTAATGGTCATAAATACATCATAATGAAAACTATATTTCACTAAATAGGTTGAAATTGTGCCTTTGAAAAATGCAATAGGTAAGCAAATCTTTATGTTTTTCCTAATAAATATCATTTGTAGATATGACATTCCTTATCGTATAATAACGGATAATGGAAAGCATTTAAAAGACAAAGATGTGGATGAGCTATGTGACAAGTTCCATACTATACATCATTCTTCTTCCATTTATTATCCTTAATGGAATGGAAAAGTAGAGGCAACAAACAAAAACATCTTCACCATATTGAAAAGGATAGTTGATAATTTAGGAAGAAATTAGCACATTCAATTAAATCCAACATTATGGGCATATAGCACCATCATAAGGACACCAACAGGAGCTACACCACTTTCATTTGTTTATGGGGTAGAAGCAGTATTTCCTTCACAGGTTGATATCCCATATTTAAGAGTTTCTTTACAAGGTTTGATAATAGATGAAGACTATAGGGTTTCTAGACTTTAAAAATTGTAGTTGGTAGAAGAACATCAGACCCAAGAATAGGAATATCTCAAAGTGTACCAAAATAGGATGTCAAGGAACTATAAAAAGATGATCATACCTATAAAATTTCAAGTTGGGGACTTAGTGTTGTGAGAAAATCCTAAGAATAAAGTGGAAAGAAAAAAGAAAGGAAAATGGGAAGAAAATTGGTTAGGTCCATTTATCATTACTTCTTCTTTTGCAATGGGAAAATACAAACTAGTTGATTGTGAAGGAGAAGAGTTACAAGACCCTATCAATAACATCCATTTAAAGAGGTTTTCTACCTGATTAGATGAAAGTGTATAGGTTGAAAGTGTATAGGTTGAAGGAGTATCAGTTGAAAGAGTATCAGATGAGAGAAAGCATCATTCTTTGTACAGCTGAAAAGAGATCTTGAAATAATTCAAAAAAAATTGAAAAAGATCCTCAAGAATTTAAAAAAACAATGGAAATAGTTTTGAAAAAAGTAAAAAGGTGGAAAATTGAGCATGAAGAAAGAAACAAAATTTTAATATGCATCCTGAAAAACATTTTTATCTTGGTGAAAACCTGGTAAATCGATGCCTTGGTAATAAATCAAAAAAATGAAAAAGTTAAAAAGTGTCTTGTTGAAAACCTAGCAATAGGCATCTTGGTAGCAAAAAAAAAGAAAAAAAGAGAAAAAGAGCAATAAATTTAGGAAAGAGAAAACCTGGTAAACATGCACCTTTTTTACCGTTAGGTCTTTCCTAGTTGCATTTGTACATATTGCATTGTTTCATCTTATTTGTAAATCTTCATTGCATCTGTCATTTGTGCATAGTACTAACAAAGTTTCTGACCAACATTTTGTCAAGCCTTGTTCATCACTGAATTTCATTTTTCCCAAGTTATTCTTTTTTCATTTGCACTTGGGGGCATTCATTTCAAAATTAATGGGTTTCTTGCAAACTTTGAGTCACAATTTGCACATCACAAATTTGACACATATAATTTGAACCTTTAGTTTACATCATTGTTCAACGAAATATTCGATTTGGACACTTGATCCCTGACTTTTGACACCTTATTATTCGGATTTAAAATTTACAAAACAATCACAAGATAAGAATGGATGGAATTATATGAAAATGACAAATAATAAAATCACTTTTAGTTTTGATTAGTTTTGATTTCTTTAGTTATGTCTTTTTAGCGAATTGCTGATATTTCGATTAGATTGGTGATGATGAAAGCATGCCATATTTTATTCCTTGTTGTGTGAGTGTTTGGAAGTTGATCCAGCGAGATATATAAATGAAGGCATTACATTTTTCCATTAGTATACACAAGGAAAAACATGATCTGCACCATTGGTTTACTCTACACCGACATATAGGGTACAACACTACCTAACGCCAAGGTTACCTGACAAACACTATTTAGTGTTATCTGACGATAAAAAGGTAAAGGAAACCTGATGAGTAACAATAGTGCAACCCGACAGAACAACATAGAGAGGAACCTGATAGATAAAGGGAACCCAATGATCAGTTCAAACAAAGGAATGCTAACAGACTTTCAGTTCAACTCAACGACCAAGAACTGATAGTCAGTTATATCCCACAAAATGTAGATTTGACTTTCCATGTCAGATAAATCACTGAAGTTGTATTTATAGCTTCTTGATTTATTTTTAAATCCATTATGTGAGGAGGAATAAATGTATTTATTATTATTTTAATTAGTTTTACTGATTTAAAACATGAAAACTAAAGATCAAGGTCAAGTTGTAAACCTTGGATCTAAGAGTTAACATTGTAATGCATAATTCAAAGATAGGTCAAATACTTGTATAAATAAGTGCTCAATCTATTGAGAATAGTTGTTCTTCAATGAAGATTGTAGCCACAGAGAGCATCTAAAGACTAGACAAGAGAATTCATGTAGAAGGACAGAAAAGAATCAAATCACTTTCAAGAACAGAATAAAGGCTACCGACGAGCAGAGAAGCTTTTTGATCTGTTACTTTAGGTGACATTATTTTTATGAGAAATTTAATGGATCTATATCAGAAATTTTAGATTGCACACAGTCAGGTCGACATATGTACTCATTCCTACAAGTGTAGTACACTTACAAAATCCTTTCAAGAAAGGTGGGCTTAACCGTCTTATTGTAAATATCATAGCTGAGAGCACTCTTAAATTAGTGTTCCTAAAGTTCTTTACAGAGTAGATCTTAACATGTCTCCACCTTAATACTCCTAATAGGGTAGATCATTAGACATGATAAAATTGTAAGCCTTAACTAGCTTCCTTCCATTCTGCAGATAGTGAAGTTTTGTGGGTGCCATCCCCATTGCAGTTTTTATTTCCTAACAGGAGTTTTCTACGATACCATATCTTGTGTTATGTGTTTAGTACTTTGATGAATGTTTCTATGAATTTTGCAAACTATTAAACATTATTAATGAACAATACATGCATAAGAAAGAACAACAGTAACTGTCTGTAATGCAATAATGAATGATTACTAATGATGAATTGTGAAAGGTGTCAAAAAGTTTTAGAGGTACTGATTCACCCCTCCCCTCTGAGTACTACTTCCCATCAATTCCAACAATTGGTATAAGAGCTAAGTCTCTTCTTGGAAAATCTTAAAGGCTTAAGAGAAAAGATCATACAATGGAGAAATACAAACTTGATAAAAATATTGAGAATAAAAGGCTTGAGATACAAATGTTCTATGAACAGTATAAAGAAGATAGAATCAAGATGAGAGAGTTGCTAGATGAAAGAAAAGGTATGGCTACCCGAAACAATGAATAATATTATCAAGAAGAAGAGATTCCAGATTTATTTGAATCCTCAGGATCAAACGCAAGTAATACATCAGTTACATCAGAAGAAAGCATTACAAATCTAAAGGAGATCAATCTGTTGGAAATATTCAGGACTAACAGAGTTACTGAGAGGGGAGGGGTGAATCAGTAACTCTTAAAACTTTTATTATATTTCTGCACTTGTATCTACTTAACCATTCATTCATGAAAATGTAATCATTCATAACACATAACACAAAGATTGGTAACCCAGAAACCTTCCTCTTACAGCTGCTTATTGCTTGTGGTAGCTTGATTTCAAGCTCAATTCTGGCTTTGGCCTCATCATAAGTGCCAAAAGCAGGGGTGTTAGGGATTGCTGGTTCATTTACCAAGGCTTCAATTATATCCCTTGCTTCATCAATGTTGATTTCATAGGGTAAAGGTCTTACCCATGCCACTCGGGGTATGACTGCCTGAATGTAGACTTTGTCACAGTCAACCATGAAGCATATGTCATCT
>MU225442.1:2365473-2392142 GCA_018584345.1 Thuja plicata
AACTGTTTGGTCTGTGATCTTTACTGAATGCTCGGTAACTGCTGTAGACTGAGTGATGAGCTCGGTAAGCACTTCAAAACCGAATAAGTGTTTTCACTAAGTGCATTCACTGATGCCAAATGTATCAATATTCCAACACAATCAACATCTAACGTAGAAAAAAAAGATGCTACAAATAGGTCAAGAGAGATAGATGGTAAGAATGATTGATGTGATGAGTTATACTAGACAAGATGAAAGAGAAAGAACACTTTCTATTGATGACAAAAGGAAGATTATAGAAAAGCTTCAAGAGAAGGAATTAGAAATTCAAAGACATGTTGAGCAGCACTATGAGATCACAAATCAGATCATTCTAATCAGTTAAGAAGCAAATAGAATGAATATATAACTCATTGAAAGAGTGCAGTCTATCAGTGAACTAACAGAAGAAAATGAAAAACTAAAGCATGAGGTTAGAATTTAGCAACAACATAATGAAGTTAATAGAAAAGCTAAAGAAAGCAATAAAATAATGGATTATTTTCTTGAAGGAAAACAAAGAGTCAACAACAACAATGGTTTAGGCTTTACTAAAAATGGAGAATCATCAAATCAAGCCAATCCAAAGAATGTCTATGAAAATACAAGACCAAGAAAGATGACATGCAAACACTATGGAAAACAAGGCCACACATCAAATGTATGTCGAGGAAAAATGAAAGGTATTCCTAAATCTACATCTTCAATCATATAATTCTGTTATAAATGTAACAAGAAAGGACATATGAGAATATGAATGTAAGTCTAAAATGGATCTACCAAAGAAGGAAACCTACATGGAAAAATACTATCCTAGATGCAAGATGAATGGGAGCACAGCTAATGAATGCTAGAAAATGAAAAGACAAGCATGGAAGCCAAAATGTTAAGAAACTCCCTATCAACCAAAGAAAAATGATAATCAATATGTATGGGACTACACTACTTGTACAAACTATACATCATATGGTAGATATGGTCACATTACTGCAAACTGCATGAGAACATGGACCAAAAGGTCTAGAGGCTGGTCAAACCCCAGAATGGCATGCTTATATTGTCATAAAGTAGGTCATCTCAAGAAATATTGGGAAGACCAAATGACAAAGACAAGCACATATCCCAATGGAAACACCATTGAAGATGTCCGGAGGGCTAGAGACAAAATATGGAGAAAATCTTCAAACAATGATGAAGCTAGACCAAGCAATGCAAATGGTGACACCCCATCCAATGGATCCAGTGACATCACCACCCCCACTTGAGTTGAATAAGTAAGTATGGAACTACACTATACTAAGTCATATTTTGCATTAGTTCCATTATACAAATTGATAGATAGTCAAAATTTGCATAATAAAGATGCATATTGTATTACTTGTTCCAACTCTAAGAAAACAACACCGTCGGTATACATATACCAAAAATCATCAGTCAACATAATGGACAAGCTACTCACACTTACCAAAAATTCTTGGTCAACACATAAAATAATTAAGTTACCAATGTAACCCAACACCTGTCAGAAAGAAAGTAAAGTCACAAAGTTGTCATGACAAAATACCGATATCCATTGATAAAAGACAAATGGTCAATAGATGTCCTGAGTATCATTTCAACACTGACGATGATTTTGGAAGTCTTCCCAATGAACTCCGTCTTCATGTCCTGATAATTCATTGATCATTTATGACAAAGACACAGGGCAAAAAGTCTATAAATAGATGACATGACAACTTCATTTTACACTCGAGATTTGAAGAGAAAGCAAGAGAAAAAATAGAGTGATTTAGAATAGAAAATAGAGCATCCTTAAAATTGATCCAAGCACACAACATACAAATCATTCACCATTTTCACGGATCAAAGTAAGTATCAAGGGAAACCAAAGTATTCTATCATCATTTTTTAAGAAATCCCTAATTTTAAGAAAGCCCTAAAACTTGAAAAACAATGGCAACCACCTCAAGAACCTATAAGATCAAGAACAATAAACAAAATGTGGTTAACTTGATTAAGAATAGCCCTTGTATAGAGCCCAAATATAATATATTCCTAGAGATTGCACCAAAACCTGATGAAACTAGAGTGTTTTCAAAAATTCCACCTAGGGTTTTTCTCATAGAAGACGTTGGGTCTTATATTCACTGCAAGATCACTGAGTTAGGTGATCTGGAGATGGATGAAGCTTATAAGAAGCTTTGTGATGAAAAATAAAATGTAAAGGAAGAGCACAAACACCTAGAGGTTAAAGGGATAACCAAAGCCCTACATTTCCTCAATGACTTCTAAACAGACTGGATAAGGTTAGTCTTGAGCAGAATGCATGATATGAAGGTATGGCTAGACCAACCCAAGCACATTAGAAAGGATGTCCCTCATGTTTTCACTGGTTATCCAATAACAAACAATCCTAGGGTACACAAGCATCCCTCCAAAAAAGAAGTTGAAAAGGTCACAAAAGATGAATGGAACAACAAAGGTATAAAAGTAAACACCATCACTAACGTAGAACTTAAATTTAGTGCATGTGTAATTGGGTATAAGATTTTTCATTCAAGTAGATTGGACAATATATTTGCAACATCTATAAGAATGGCTTACAAGATAGTGACCAAAGGAATTTAGATGGATCTATGTGAGATATTGTTAAAACAACTTGATAAGAACATGATGACAATCAAGTCTACAATGACCAACACATGTAAGTTTGGCTCACTTATCATGTGTATATTTTTCTACTTTCAAGAGTATTTCCCTTTGGTAGGAAAAGTGAAATGGCACACTACAAAATTGATAACATTACAGATTAGTGAACTAATCAAGTCACTAGGAGATGATTTTGAGTCTATTATGACTACATACTTCCTTGAATTCAAGGAAAAGATGATGGAAAGAACAAGGATTCCTGAACAACTTGTTGAAAAACATAAGGATGAAATATACTTTATGGTGGATATTGATTTCACTCATATCAAATTAGTTGTACCAAGAATAGCTTGGTTAGCACCACTAGATTATGAAGTCAGCATAGATTAGGCTACAA
This sequence comes from Thuja plicata, assembly GCA_018584345.1. Lineage (NCBI taxonomy): Eukaryota > Viridiplantae > Streptophyta > Pinopsida > Cupressales > Cupressaceae > Thuja > Thuja plicata. The sequence goes on from MU225442.1 coordinate 2,368,541, forward strand.
GTGCAATTGATGCATTAATAAATGAGCTTGTTGATAGCAAGCAACCAAGGTTTGGAACCTATGAAGAGGCCAGATCAAGTTTAAAGAGAGGCCTAGAAATAAAGAAGACTCTAAACAAAAAGGATAAGACGGTTAATAATCTCAAGAAGATTCTATCAGTTATAGAGGAAGAACAGGAAGAACCAGAGGAAGCTGATGAACAGGGCACAATCAATGAGGGACAAGAAGAATAGAAATTAGATTCTGAGGAGAATGAATCTAATACACCTCCACCTCCACCACCTACAAAGAAGTAGAGGACAAGGAGTCAAACTACTACAACCAATACCACACCTCTTAAGAAAGGTCAATTAAGGACCTATATGAGGAAGAAGGAAGCTAAGCGAACAAAGCACCAAACTGTAAAGGAAACACCTAAAAAGAGGAGAAAAAGAATGGTCAAAACTAAATCTAACTTAGAGGATTCTAAAGAGGATGAGCCCTATGTAGCAAAGATGAATTACATAAATCAAACTGTTGATGAGGAAGCTAAATCCAAGAGGTGGTAATCAAGTCAATGGTAAAATTCAAATATGTACTAGCTGAATTCATCAATCAAATACCTAAAGAGTTGGGTAAGAAAGTATCACAACAATGGTCATATGCTCTACAAACCAAAATAGAAGCAAGGAAGAGGGTAGTAGTAACACTAATGCCTCCCATATCTAAGATTGAAGAAATCAAAGAGATCATGAAGAAGCACTCAAGCAAATTCATATCCAAGATAAGGGCATACAAAGTGCTTGAAAACAAATTCATAGAGATAGATACAATGACTAAAACTAAATGGAGACAACTCCTTGATATGCCAATAGAGTCAACAAGTCGTGAGGAAAAATTACTTCTCACTGACACACCTCATAGAGAGGAGGAGAAAGACAATGCAAGTCCTCTGCAAATTGCTCTAGACAATACTAAAAGTGATAATGAGCCCATAAACTTAGATAAAGTCATGGATGATCTTGACATCCAAGATATCACCAACTATGACTCTGATAAAGATCCCCAGAAGAAAGATCAAGTAATATTCATTACACTTAAGGATCAGGGACAACAAAAAGAATTGAAGACATCAAATGATAAAGATATGAATGTTGTCAATGAAACATGGAAGGACACATTAGTCATGGAGTTAACAGTAGAAGACCCTGCATAGGAGATACAAAAGGATGAGGATGTCACTTCTCAAAAAGATCAAACCAACAAGTAGGACACCACTCAAGATATATCCCAAGCTACCACTCAAAGCAATATGTGAGTATTAATGAAGGCAATCAATATATTGGAGGGTTATACTATAGAGGACACAATCACACCTGAGGAAAAGGGTGATGGAGAAGCAAAAGACACCATAGATAATTGAAAGGATACAACTGTAGAGAAGGATGCAACTGATGATTAGAGAGATAAGTTTGCTTATGAAAATAAAGAAGACACACAAAAGGAAGAAGGGGACACATAGATAGAAAAAGGTGAAGAAACAAAGCAAGATGAGAATGAGAAGAAATAAAAATAAAAATCTATAGAGACACCCAAGGTTGATGGAGAGACATCTTAACAAAACCGATAGGTGCAACCCGAGCAAAAAACAAAAGAAGCATCTTCCAAAAAGCCTTCACCAAGAACTTCACAGATAACAAAAGAACTAGCTATGGTAGTTCATACATCTGAATCCCCAAAAGTCTCAAAGAAGAAGAAGAGCAAGCATAAGAATCCAGTAACACTGGATGAAATCATTGAGATTCTAGTTTGTGAACAAAGGAAATTGGATCCAACTAAATTGACCAAATATGAAAGACTTTGTGAGAGTAAGGCCATTCAAGAGAAACTAAAGAAAGAAACAAGAGAGGCCAAGGTACTGGAAGTAGCAAGAGGAATACTTCAACAAATAGTACCTAATGTAGAAATTGATTAGACCACCCCAATGCTCGATCAATTGGTGGTACGCATAGATGCAATAACATCTTAGAACATAGATGCTAAGAAGTTCATGGAATTGAGAATTGAACAAAATTGTGAGTTCAATCTAGCCGAGAAGATAAGCCAGGAAGCGGCATTGAAAAAGGTAAAGATATATGAACTGGTAAGAACACTTGAACAATCATCTTAGAAGCTATTACTTTGATAAAAAATTGTGTACTCTAGATCAACTCAATCAAGAGTATACTGATAAGATAGCAAAAATTGACGCTGATCTTAAGTGAAGTGCAGAAAGTCTCACAAATAATGAAGAAGCAATAAAATTGCACAATGAGAAAATCAAACAGGCTCAAAAACTAAGACACCACATACAGATTGCAGAGACAAAGTACAGAGATGAGGTAAATGAGCTCCAAGCTTAGCTCTTACCAACACTCTCACTCTTGCAACAACATGTGACAGAGGAAAATACATTAATTGCCACCCAAAAAATGTCTCTCTTAGACAAAATTTATGATATGCATGCACGACTAGAACTACAACACATGGCACTAGAACAACTGCAAAAAAATGGGAGAAAATGCTCAAAGATATCAAGAAAAACCATTCCCATATACTTGACACACTGTAAGTTACACATTTTTGTCACAATTATGACATATTATAAGTTGTACATTTTTGTCATAAGTATCAAAGAAATGGGGAAATTGATATGTTCACTCACCTCAGTTAAAAGGGGGAAATAATATGTATAGTAAAAGAAATGGGAAATAAAAGGAGGAAATAATATTTACATACACGAAAAGAATAGAGAATGTATAGTATACATGTACATATACTTATACTATACTGATGCATATAGTTAGGGGGAGTCATATAATGACAAGGATATAAACGTGGTATACATACTAAACACTTCAATATTTTTCACATATCACTTTTTGATACTAATATCAAAAGGGGATATTGAAGGCATTATATTTTTCCATTAGTATACACAAGGAAAAACATGATCTGCACCATCGGTTTAATCTACACCAACATAAATGGCACCACACTACCCAACATCAAGGTTACCTAAAAAACACTATTCAGTGTTATCCAAAAACAAAAAGGTAAAGGAAACCCAACATGAGTAAAAATAGTGCAACCTGACAGAACAACACAAAGAGGAACCTAACAGATGAATGGAACCCAATAATCAGTTCAAACAAAGGAACACCGATAGAATTTCAGTTCAACCTGACGACCAAGAACCGATAGTCAGTTATATCCCACAAAAAGTTGATCTAACTTTCCATGTCAGATAAATCACAAAAGTTGTATTTATAGCTTCTTGATTTAATTTTAAATCCATTATGTGTAGAGGAAGAAATGTATTTATTACTGTTTTAATTAGTTTTACTAATTTAAAACATGAAAACTACAGATCAAGGTCAAGTTGTAAACCTTGGATCTAAGAGTTAACATTGTAATGTGTGATTCAAAGATATGTCAAATACTTGTATAAATAGGTGCTCAATATATTGAGAATAGTTGTTGTTCAATGAAGATTTAAGCCATAGAGAGAATCTAAAGAACAGAAAAGAGAATTCATGCAGAAGGACATAAAAGAATCAAATTAGTTTCTTGAACAGAAAAGAGGCTACCGACGAGCATAAAAAGGTATTGATCAGTATCAGAAATTTAATGGATCTATATAAAAAATTGTAGATTGCACACAGTCAAGTCAACATATGTACTCATCCTAACAAGTGTAGTACACTTATAAAATCCTTTCAAGAAAGTTGGTCTTAACCGTCCTATTGTAAATCTCATAACTAAGTGCACACTTAAATGAGTTTTGTTAAATCTCTTAACAGAGTAGATCTTAACTAGTCTCCACCTTAATAATCCTAACAGGGTAGATTATCAGAAGTGATAAAATTGTAAGCCTTAATCGGCTCCCTTCAATTTTGTAGATAGTGAAGTTTTGTGGGTGCCATCCCCACCATATTTTTTACTTCCTAACAAGAGTTTTTTGCAATACCATATCTTGTGTTATGTGTTTATAACTTTCATGAATGTTTCTATGAATGTTGCAAACTATTAAAGATTATGAATGAACAATACATGCATAAGAAAGAATAAGAATAATTGTCAGTAATATAGTAATGAATGATTACAAATGTTGAATTGTGAAAGGTGTTAAAAAGTTTTAGAGGTTATGATTCACCCCTCCCCTCCCAGTACTACTTCCCATTAATTCCAACAATAAACATGTCTAACAATATGATAATGAAAGAATCATTGGAAAAATTTGCATATGGAGGAGAGCCATTTTTTGTTTGTTTAGGCAAATGGATACCTTGTATATTTAGATATACAATATCTTAATACCAACATCCAATTGCAACATTTAATCTTATGAAACCAATGTTCAAACTCCCATAGTTGGATTTTTCAACTAGTGAGGGTTGTACTAGTTTTGATTGATTGAAGTCTGATGAAAGTGGTATTCATATCATCATGGTGTGGTTATCCAACTAGTGATGATTTTATGTACTCCTAGTTCAAAAATATCAATGATGAAAATAAAAAAACTCCATGGATTCTTTCCAAAAATGATAGTTAGTTACATTCATATAGATTATTCTTGCATTGTAGTTATTATGGGATTTTCCCAAAAGGCGGTGGAAATTAAAAACAAGGTACATCATCAAATGTACAATCTATCCAATGATCAATGTTACATCAGGAATATCATCACTACGCATCTGCTCACCTAGGGGAAATGTAACCATTTGATCATCTAGGGGAAACCTAACTCTCGCTATCATTTTTACCTATATCTACACTTGAATCATATCAAATGTCCATAGTTATAAGCTTCACACCATTAATGTTCCATATAAAACCTATTTTGAAATCAAATCAAATATCAATCATTCAACACATCAAATTGATCATTTCACGCTTATCTAATCATCCATTTTCTAATATTGAGCACATTGATTTTTTCATCTCTCTAGATCTTGAGAATGAATTATCCATTTATCAAATCAATCCATCAACCTACCTATCCTATCAGATTGGCATCAATTAAAAATCAACCAAGTGATTCTTACTAACATCAAGTGATATAAAAAAAATCATCAAAATCTCTAAAACATTAACAACATCTCTTTAATTGTCGTTGCTATTTGTAATATAATAAAATGTAGATGTTTATTTAGGCAGTAATTGAATGTATTGTTATTATTATACTGTTTAGATAGTGGAGAAGGTAAGATTTTCATCTTAATAAAAAATTTCATAAAGATGAGATCCAAATTGATTAACCACAAAGAAAGGATCAATGCTTAAATGAATCAACATCTTAAGGATAGGGATAAAGAGAAAAACCCTAAATTATATTTTATAGAAGAGAGTGTGTAATAGATTTACGAAGATTAAAAATTTAATTTAAATGAATTGAAGAAAAGCACTAACCTAAAAATGCAATAGATATGAAGAATTTTGTTTTTGGGTTCTTGCATTGACTTTTTGGAAATCATGCAACCAAAACTAGAAAAGAAATGTGGAGACAAGGAAAACCTAGAAATCCTTTCTGAATCTGCCTCAAGTCTAATTTTGACCCAAAAGTGAATGTCTCCTTTGACCTAAATGTGTTATTTTGACCAAAAATGTATGATTCTAACCCAGAAAAAAATGTCTATTCTGACCCAAAAATGAATGTCACCTTTGACCAAAAAAGTTTGATTTTGACCTGGACAGTCTGACGGAAAATCTGTTTCTGGATCCTGATAGTTTGTCATAAAGGGGATCTAGATCTGCACTCCAATTCACTGTTCTGAACCTGTCCCTACAATAAAAGTGGTTTGTTTGTTGGGGGGAAGGGGTTTACATTGGTCAAACAATGGTTTTTGAAATTTACCTTATAACTGAATTGAAATTGCATATATAAACAAAGTAAATGAACAAATTCACCTTGCTTGTATAAAAACCTTTGTGGTGGATTCAAATCCGTGGATCCACAAGTATGTATGCTCCAAAATAATGTAGAATGTAGAATTTTGGATGTCTCAAATCAATTTCTAGTAGATCTTCAACACCAATCTTGAATGGATCTTCAACAAAAGGGCTCAATAGATCTTGAATCCTTCAGTGGCTACCAATGGATGTCCTTGATGAATTAAATATCTTTGAATTATTAAGAGTAGATTATTTCTTAGATAGATCATGCATAATATTCTAGAGATTCCTACATAGGAGAATTAAATTCCAATTAGACCTATATCCCTAGAAGTGTACCTATATTAAATATAATTTCAAGATTCATTGCCCTGAAGATCGAAACAACGGACTCAGAAGCGGGAATTAAATCTTTTCGAAGCCCGACATCAAGAAACCCAAGAAACTTGAAATATGGACCCTGGGAAAGAATCAAGGTTGATTCTGACCTAGGTCAGGGTTGAGGTTGACCTTGAGCTACGTCAAGGTCAAGGTTGACCTTTACCCAGAAAGGTCAATTTTGACCCTAAGGTCAAAAATATCAGGTTTGCAGTTTAGGATGCCGGAAATAGGCCAGAGAGAAGTGGGAAATGGGGTAGAATAGGGGGAAAAGCTAGATCCTAGTCAAAGACCTAGTCAAGGTGATTGACATTACCACAAACCACTTACTCGAAGGGCTAAATAGTCTACAATGGAAGTTCTTCCATTTTCTGACTATACATTTAGCCCCCACCTTAGAAAGAGTATGGACTTGATGCAAAATCTTGGTAAAGGAGATCATGAAGAAAAGATAATCTTATTGAAATAAAAAGGAACAAAGGAATCCTCAATCCCCCAAATAATTAAGTCTTTATCAACCCTAAGATCAGGCTAAGAGAGATATCACCAGTTAAAGAGAAAAAAGAGAGAGGGTGTGATTACCTCTCCCAATGAGAAATTATGTCCTATTGTGAACCACACAAGGAAATAGTGCAACTAGAAAGATGGAGCTGAACCACCTAGTGAATGTGGCTACGCACTAGTCAACCCATCAAGAAGATCCAGTCCTAAGGAAACCTTCTGACCTTAAGCGATCAAAACATTGTAAATCGAAACTGGAGGGATCAAGAGATCTGTATAAATTTAAAATAGAGGGATTAAGAGATCCTATAAGGTAAAAATCCATGCTTTAAAGATTAGTCTTTAATCCATAAAGGTTAAAATTTTTAAGTTTGAAAATATTTTGAAAGTAGATGTGTACAAAATGTGAGTAGAGCATATGACCCCACATTAAAGTGTTTGCTAACACTTTAACATGAGCACTGGATTTAACGGAAACATAAACAACTCTACTGATTATGTTTCCACAATGAGATGCCCCCAAATGAAGACAAATTAGGGGAAATACCACATAAACATACAAAGAACACATAATGGATCTACCTATTGTGTGGTTAGTGTGATCATAATATAATACATATATGTGTGGTATTATAACAAATGAATTGACATCATTCTCCAAAGAAAGTAGAACTACAATCACAATGGATGAAAGAAAATGCAAGAGTTACGAAGAAGAGCCTTTTCAGAATGCAACATGGAGACCAAAAAGAATTAGTCCTACCATGTCATAGATCCAAGTGGACTACATAAGGAAAACATTTATGAAAAATAGCACTAGTACAACAAAACATGAAAACAACATATAGAAGAATAAAGATACATATAGAGGAGTTATACATCATGATTGATCCCTTTATCACCTTGCACCAACAAAGTAACAAGGGTCATATAAAATAATCTAATAAACATTTAGCAACCGTATTATGGGAGAAGCACAATATAGTAGGTAAACACAAAAAAAGGCTACCATGAAGGACAGACCAATCAAGCGCATTGCCTACTCTCCCTATCTTGGTTTATATCATTTAGGGAAGGTGGTAAAATTGCAAGATGGACTATATCCAACACAATAGGAATAATAACCAGTTCCAAACAAGGATCCTCTTGAGAATCATGATATTTGATACTAGGTGTAATTATCAATTAAGTTGAAAGCATATGAGCTAAACCAATATCAATATCGATGGTCTCATATTCATCACTAGGATCGATAGGATCACCAAGAGTATCTTTCTCATCAAGATTAATTAAAATAGGATCTTAGATGCGAATAGAATCATCATAATCATTCATCTTAACATCATTAAAAATAGTAACTTCCTCAAACACATCAGGCAGAGGCTGGTCAAAAGAAGGTAAAGAAATTCAAAGAATAGAGGCACAAGCCCTAGCATTAGCCATATGCTTCTTACAACATTCATTAGAAGATCGGTTATGCTTCGCTTTGTTTGACATATGTTGAGAACTTGGAGGAACAACAACTGGTTCTTTCACAACCTTGAGAGGAGGATTCTTAGTAGGTTGAGAAGTCACACTGGGAGGTTGAGTAATAGAGATAGCAGTAATGGATATAGGAGGTATAGAAGGAGTGGGAAAAATGGCATGGTTAAGATCTATTTGAGGCATGATACTTATCTCGACAATCTTGAGATGTTTATAGTGTTTATATGAATGAAAAGGTTATCAGGATGAGGAGGACATGAATTAGGTAATGAAGGCCAAAAGAAATCAAGAGTAGCACAATTTCTAGGCCTAGAAGGTTGATACAAACTATGATTAATCATTTTCACTTCTCCATTATCAATGAACTTAATACACTTATGAATAGGAGAAGCAACGACATGCATGGAAGTTAACCAAGGCAAACTAAATTTTATTTGAAACTAATCAAAAGTAGGAAGGGCAATGAAGGTTGTATCTGCAGCTTTACCACAAATTTCAATAGGCAAGTTAATAGAGCCAAGTGAAGGATAGAGAAAACCATTACAATTTTGGATCCATGCATCAGATGTATCATAACAATAGCATTCTAGATTATTCAAAAATAGGTTTTCCTCAGTAATGACATTTATTAAAGATGTGGGATCAACAAGACAACAACACATAGGTATCTTAGCAATCCTAGCACACATATAAAGGGGACCATCGAGAATCTTAAAGTCTTAGAATCATCAAAGGTGATTAAGAGTTCCCTAGGTCATTTATCCTTAGTTTTTTTCTTAGGTTTAGGTGGAACTTGAAGTTGAAGTGGAGGTGAAGGATCTTGAATAGTAGGCTGAGATGAAACAATGTACTCCACATGATTAACAATGTGATTGAGATCATCCATCTTTGAATCGTAAAGAATATCCATAGAAGATGGTTGGACAATGGTATTAGTATCATGTGAAGGAAAATGATTCATATATATTTGAAGGTTTTGATTAACAGATAAATTATCAATAGATAAAGCATTAGAATCAATTAATTCTTGAACCTTATGCTTTAGAGAATAACATTTTTTAGTATCATGGCAATTCTATTGATGGTATTGACAAAAAGCTTTAGGATCAAAGGTTTTTGATGACATGGTAGTAGGGAGAAGAGGTCAAATAGGAGGCAAGGTAATCATATTAGCACTAAAAAATCTTCTCATAATAGAATGTAAATATTTAGAGAGAGGAGTAAATGTACAATTCATATGGAAAGTAGTGGATGCAAAAGTGGCATTGTTGGATACAATAGAAACTTGATCAACGACTGCTTTCACCTTTTTATTTATCCTGACATAGTTTTTAGGTTTCTAAAACTTGTTAGGATTATGAGAAACATCACTCTTATCAACTGGGATAGGAACCATTAGAGTGTTGCTCTGAAATCGATTCACTTGTAATTAATAATGATGAAGTGATACACAAAGTTCTTGAAAAGAGGTACATTCAGTAACCAGAATCTTATCTCTAATATTCTTTTGTAAATTTGACATAAACATATGTTGAATATCAATATCAGGAACAAGACCAGAAATATGAGCATACAAATGCTTAAATCTACCAATAAAATCAGTCAATTTTTCCTTAGTGTTTTTTTTACAATGCATTAAAATAGTTAAAGAAACTTGTGGACCAATGCTATTTTGAAATTGATGGATAAAGGTATTAGAAAGTTTAGGAAAAGAGTCAATAGAATAAGGAGGTAAATAAAAATACCATTTCAAGTCCTTATCATGAAAATTTCTAGCAGACAACTTGGATAAAATCCTATGGTCATGAGCATAATCACTACAAAAGATTTGAAATATTTTAACATGAGTAAAAATATCTCCCTTACCATTATAATTCTCAAGACAAGGCATATCGGCTTGCTGAGGGACAGTAACATGAATAATGTCTAAGGATAAAGGACTACCCATGTCGCATGTAGGAATGCTAAACTTGGATTGGGTTAAGGATGCAGGTTGTTGTAAAGATGACACAGTTTGAGAAAAACTAATGATTGTGGAATCAAAGAAGAAATAGGTGGCATAGAAACATTAGGAATACTAGGAAAAGTATAGGAAGTGGATAGAATGGAAGACATAACCGGTGGAACATTTTGAACCACAGTTGGAAGAGGATTGGAATAAGAAAAAGGAATGCTATGGTAAGGAGGTTGTGAGGTAGGTAGAGACACCGGTGGAACAGTCATGGGAATAGATGGATTTGGAAGAGATGTAGGCATTAAAGGAGGAGTGTAAGTATGAATTCTAGGTAAACAAATGAAAGTAGGTTCTCCACTAGTGACAAGAGGAGTGAATTCTAGATCTTGAGCCTCTTGAGCTAAAGGTTTGACATTCAAATGCACAAGATGAGCTATACCACACAAGAGATTAACACCTTGATCACTATCATGAAGGAATTTCTTAAGAGCCTCTATAGCTTGGACAAAATCTTGATTATGGTTATCTTGAATAAGCCAATTTCCCATTTTATCAAGTTCGGTTGAAAGTTTTGGACTTGTTCAAAAGGAACTCTTAAATAATCATCCTCATCATGAGATGAGTGAGAAGAGTTATTCTTGGTAGAAGGATTGGAATCATGCATGGTCAAATTGTCATCTGCAATCCTAAGGAAATGAGAGGAATACTCAGGATCAAAGGAACCCATAAGTCTATGGCTTCTTCTAATCGAGATACTTGAAGTAGGACTAGAAGTAGTAAAGCTCATGCACCAATGCAATGCAATGCAAATGAACTAATTTAGGAAACAAAATATTTTGATTTTAATTTTTTGAAATGTAAATGCAAGAACATAAAAGAAAGCTAATATAATATGCATGCAAGATCTAACATAACAATGTAAATCTAACACCAAAAAGAAAGAGTTGTCTATCGCGGGTTCACAAAAATGTAATATAAGAAAATGGAGATGTTTATTTAAAATTTAAGATTAAATATTGATGAGCGGTAGTAATATAATGTATTATTATTATATTGTTGAGATAGTGGAGAAGGTAATGTTGTCCCCTTAATCCCAAATTTCATAAAGGGAACATCCAAATTGATTAACCCCCAAAAAAGGATCAATGCATAAATGAATCAACCTCTTAAGGATAGTGATAAAGAGAAAAACCCTAAATTCTATTTCATAGAAGAGAGTGTGTAATAGATTAAGGAAGATTAAAAATTTAATTAAAATGAATTGAAGACTAGTACTAACCTCAAAGTGCAATAGATCTAAAGAATGTTGTTTTCAGGTGTCTGCACCGAGTTTCTATAAATTCTGCAACCAGATCTAGAACAAAAATGCAGAAAACCCAGAAATATTTTCCAAATTTGGATTAGGTATGATTTTGACCAAAAAATGAATGTCACATTTGATCCAAAATGTATGATTCTGACCCAGAAATTCCAATTCTGACCAAGAACAAAATTACAATTCTGACCTGCACAGTCTGATAGAAAATCTATTTTTTGATCCTAATAGTTTTCCAAAAAGGGTATCCAGATCTACACTCCAATTCGTTCTTCCAAACCTATCCCTGCAATAAAAATAGTATTTTTGTTTGCGGGGAGGGGTTTGGTTTGGTCAAAACCTAGTTTTGGAATTAACCTTATAATTGAATTGAAATTGCATAGATAAACAAAGTAAATGAACAAATTCACCTTGCTTGTATAGAAACCTTTGTGGCAGATTCAAATTCATGGATCCACAAGTATGTATGCTCGAAAATAATGTAGAATGTAGATTTTAGAATGTAGGATATCTCAAATCAATTTCATTTAGATCTTCAACACCAATCTTGAATGGATCTTTGAATAGGAAGAGGCTTGTAGGGATGTGGATGGAGAAATCTTCAACAAGAGGGCTCCATAGAGCTTGAACCCTTCAATGGCTACCAATGGAACTCCTTGATGAATTGAATGCTTGAATGTATTTGAATGCTTGACAGTAGAGGCTTGCTTCAATATATCATGCATAGAGTTTGGATGGATGAAATTGCTTCTTGCGGCTTAGATTTCCTTTTTCAGGTCTCAAATGGTTAGAGAAAATGAGACGAGAAAGCTTCCTTATATACCAATCTAGGGCACAATATTCTAGTGAGGCCTACATAGGATAATTAAATTCCAATTAGACCTATATCCATAGAAGTGGACCTATATTCAATATGATTTCAAGATTTGTTTCCCCGAAGACTAAAACAGCCGACCTAAAAGCGGGAAGTAAATCTTTTTGAACCCTGACATCCAGAAACCCTGGAAACATTAAATATAGACCCTGGATCTGAATCAAGGTTGGTTCTAACCTAGGTCAGGGTCAAGTTTGACCTTAAAATAGTTATGTTCAAGGTCTATCTTGTCCCAAAAATGTTGATTTTGACCCTGGGGTCAAAAATCTCAGGTTTGTAGTTTAAGATGCCAGAAACAGGCCACAGAGAAGTGGGAAATGGGGTAGAATAGGGGGAAAAGCTAGATCCAAGTCATAGACCCATTCAAGGTGCTTGATATGACCCCAAAAAACTTACTTGAAGGGATAAACCAATCTACAATATAAGTTCTTCCATTTTCTGACTATACACTATCATCAAATTATCTCATGATCGAGTCATTTTTCAAATTGATTTTATCAGGAAAAAATAAAAATTTCCAATTCTCAAACCAAATCATCCTAAATCATTTCAATAAATTTCCCAAGGGGGCATCATATATACATCAAGGATTAAAATCAAGGAATCATATCATACTATGTTTCTTCATTAGGGGCAACATTCCTATCATCACTCAAATCTGTAGCAATCAATCCATGGGTAGGACATTCAAATTTTCAATCATTATCAGTAGGGCATTTTAAATTAATTTTTCACATCCTATTTTTCATCCAACTTCATTGAATCATACATCATTTGCAATAAGATCAGGCATCTAAATCATTTCAATTCAGGTTAATTAGGACATCAGATATTCTTTGAACTAATGCGCTTTGCACATCAGTTCAAAGAGGGGCAGTTGTAGCTACCTAATTTTCATTCAAACCATGAATTAATTGAATTTTGTCAAAGCCTTGAATTAATCAAATAAAATAAATGAATTTAATTGTGCAATTGAAATTAATCATTTAATTTCATATTTAAATATAAAATGAAACTCAACCTTTTAAGGGTACACATGGCTAAAAAAATCAATAGAATCCCTTAATTTCCACATCCTTCACATGTGTTGAAACCCATCAACCAATGAGGATTGTGAATGGTAACTCACATGGATCAAGACAAAATCATCTTCCACCACACATCTTGCAAATTTATCTTGATCACTAAAATTTTCCCTCATTTGAAGCCAACCTTTAAATGGTCTTAACCTTTGAGACCATTGACTTAATCAAACTCTAATAATGGGTTAATCAACTCTACTCCCTAGCCTTGGAAAGTCCCTTAAATAAAATATATTTTTAATGCATTTACATTATACACACTCATGAAGCAAAGCATCATCACCATAGGAAAATAATCTTGACTTCATACAAATTATATCTTTAGAATTTTCATTTTAGTGAGGTTTGGAGTTAAATTAGCACAATTTTTCATCAATTATCATATTAGGACTATCATTATCGACGCTTAGTCTGAGAAAATTTTGTTTGATTTCTTAATTAGAGATCCATTAGACGCTTATTTTTTTATTTTCAATTACTATCTAACCTCCTCTAGTGCCATGAGAGAGCTATGAGATGCTTATTGTTTGATTTTTCCTCCTCTAGTGCATAATATTCATCATATACTATCTAACCTTCCACCATATCTTTTTTTCTTTTATTTTCCTTCTCTCTTACACAAGTCAAGCATCATTATCCTAGGCTTACATCCTTCTTGTTTCTATTTTTTTTAGTCTCCCCCTTTTTAGAGTCAAGAATATCTCAATCACTGGTGATTTTTTTTGTTTTTGCCCCTTTGTTCACAATATTTCTAGATTTTGAATGGGTTAGTTCTTAGGTAGGGGATTTTAATTTTTCCCAGGTGGATTTTAGGATAGCTACCTCCATAGTCTTTTTTTTACAAAATTTTTAATCATTTTCCCTTTCCTTTTTGAACCCTAGGTTCTCTTTTTAGGGGGCATGAGATTAGTTTCAATGCCTTTAATTCTAAAAGAGTTGTGAGGAGGTTCAACATTTTCACCACCTAGGTTCCTAGGATTGGTGATTAGGTAGATTATCTAAAGAGGCTGGTCAAAAGAATAATGTTATAACCTGATATGATTAAACCTTGATAGAGAGAGGGGGGATTCCCTTTACTAATGATAGTTCTTAAAAACAAAGAAAATATTAGAAAAGGAAGATCAATTTTCTCTCCATGATAAATTTGGTTAAGGATGGGAATGATACATGTGTACAATAGTATAGTTCCCTTCCAATGTGTGATATTTCATGACATGGAAGATTACCATTGCATATGGAGATGATAAAATGGGGGAGGCATAGCCATTCTCTATCACCATAATGATTTCTCATCTCTCAAATAATTTTTTTAATGAACACCTTGTTATCATATGATATTTCCTTCTCAACCCTTTTCCCTTCACATTTATGAGCCAATAATCTCTGATTTAAGTTAAGGAATTACAGTGAACTTAATATGTCTAATGGTGACACTTCCTTGATGCAATGAATTTGGTTTAAAGCGAGCTATTATAGATTTTCATAGTTAAAAAGTAGGGAATCATTCCCACCCTATCAATTAGATCCCACAAATCTTCATTTTATTTGCGATCTTTAAATCTTTTGGCTCTAAGCATTTCAAGGCCAACTCATTTCTTCCCACTTGACAATTGAAAAATTGCAAATAGAAAATTTAGTGAACCCACAATGATTTTTGTAAATGAAAAAATCATGTGTAAAAACAAAGTTAATTATGGCATGGATAAAAATATTGGCCAAATAAATTCAGCTCAGGTACGTGATATGATAATGCCATAAATTTATATCCTCTCAAAATATTTTTTTCTTCCCATCATCCTTCCTTTGAGTCTAATGGAAACTAATGGCTATGATGGTGTTGTGAGCCTCATATAATTTTAAATAATTCATACCCATAATTAAATTAATTTTTGTCATGAAAAATATAGAATTAATTTGGATTGGTCACCTTTTAAATTAACACACCACATCATCAACATAGGCTTCAAATATATTAAAAAATTTAAAGGCATAGAAATTAATGAATCTTTCATGAGCCTATTAAAATGTAAGTTAGATTTATGCTTAACCATATGCCTATTTCTGATATTGTTTCCTTAGCTACAATGTGAATAATTTTAAGAGAGAATTTCTTTAAAAATAGGATACACTAATTATAATTTAAATAAGTCCAAACTTCATGGAAATGTTATATATCCACTTGCAATTAGTTTTATTAATAAGCGTAAAATGAATAATAGGAAGTGATGAAACAACATATGACAACTAAACTAAATTTAGGTATTAGAGAGATCATATATAAACTAGAATATAATGATGATAAGGATATTGATTAGAGATAATATGACTAAATAGGAATGTTACTATTTACTTTGGTATTTTTTTCTTATGTTATGTTAATGGCTATGAAATCCAATTTAAGAATAATGAAATAAAACTAAATGAAAGATATGAAATCTTGACTAAGGGGATTTTTGATACTCTATGGTGCAGGAGCACCGAGGTAGGCTAGTTGTGAAAATATAACCTAGGGTTTTCTCTTTCTTTGTTTTGGCTTATAGTGGTTCTATCTAGACCACTAGGTGAATAAAGGGACCAAGATTCCTAGTGTGTGAAGTGTTTGTAGGAGGATAGGTCTTATCAGTCCCTTGGTGACCTTTAGGTCCATTTAGGCCCAATTAGGGGATTTTGGAATCTTGTGGAAAAATGAGCCAAGAGAGGGACTAGAGGAAATTTTTTGATGTTGTTTCATCATATTTAGTGGATTGGACAAGTTTGGATATGGTTTGACCAAGTTTGACAATCAAACCCAAAAGTTGCCAAAAGTTGGCAATGTTGTCATTGACAATATTGACAACTTTTATGACAAGTTGGCATATTTGATGAAATTGGTTCGTTAACTGTATAAAACTTACCATTTACTGTTTGGGTCATCCATATAAGACCATCTTTAGGATTTGTGAAGGGTTGGAAAGTTTGAGAAATTTCATGTACAAACTGTGTTAAGAAATACTAGTGAATATTTGTGTGTTTCAAGGTGATCGTGTAGTGTAATGGATTGAGAATATTTATATAAGAATTGTTTCATGTAATGTAGGTTATTTCATAATTTATTGTGGTGTTAGATTGGTAGATTTATTATTTTTAAGCATTTGTATAAAATCTGTAAACTTCAGTCCATTCGCTGGACTTGATTTGAGCACTGCTTGCAAATGGAGTCTTAGCTTTCTTTTCCACTGTGGCTTTGGCCCGGCCTCTTAAATTATGAAAGTGGAATCCATGTAAATTTTTTAAATAGAAATATGGGCCCTGGAATTGGAGGCATCTATTTTTAAGATGATGCCCTAGGCGAGCCAGAGTGGCATGGCTAGGGATCATCAGTGATTGCAGAGCTAGCTAGAGGGATTGAAAGCATCCATAGCTTCAATCAGTTTATGTGGGAAGATAAAAGAGTTAGAGGAGGAACCCCAACCAAGAGGAGAAGTTGTGAGTTGTTATCTTGTTGGCCAAGAAAATTCATTTCTTGTGCAGACAGTAAAGGCGGCCTAAAACCCTAAATTTTAGGCATGAAAGTAGGAAGGATTGTACGGACACTTCTGAGGGCTAAGACCTAGAAAATATCTAGTGTCTCTTAAAAGGGTGTCTAGATCCTAAGCCTATTTGGCACTTTTTAAGACATTTTTCCAAGATAATGTAGAAAAGGTGACCCAAATAGGGCTAATTGCTTGTAGCCCTATTTTGGAGGTAATTGCATAAGTTCTTGGAGCTTGTTTGTGTTTTTGAAGCAAAGTGAGTTTATAGAGGTTGGAATTGGTCCTGTTGACATCTTTATATGATTCCTTTCCAATTTGGTGAGGATTGGAATCCATTTGGATCATCTTGTACAAATGGGGTAAGAAAGACCAATTTGGATCTAGTATGAGATTTGCAAAAGTTGCGAGTTCTACTTTGTTGATGTTTACTAGTTGAAGGAGTTAGGATCTTGTGATAAGATACCTAATGAGCCTAGGGTTAGTAGAAGAACCCTAGTAGGTCATTGAGTGACCTAAGAGACCCTAGAAGAGGTCTAAGAAGCAAGACTAGTACCACATAAGAGTGGTATCAGAGCAAGTTGAGAAACTTGGGGAAGTTGGTTTATGTCAGAGGTGGAATCTTGTGGTTCTACAAAGATGGTGAAAAATGTAGAACTAGCCAAAGATATGGAGGAGAAAAAGGAGAAAAAAACTCCTTGAGGGTGCTTTGGAAGCAATGAGAGTAAAGATGGAAGAACTAGTAGATTCTACTAGGAAGAAATAATATGAAGCAAAATCCAGTAGTAAGGGTAAGAGGAAGAGGGAGGAAGAAGAATACATTCCTGAACCTAACCCAATGTTGAATGAGGAACCTTTCTTAAAGGCCATAAAGGCCCCAAGTGGCAAATATTTGGAAGGAATACCTTTATTCGGAGGAAAGATGGATATTGAGGCAGTCATGGATTGGATTGAAGCAATGGAAAATAATTTTGAATGTGAAGGGATAAGTGAGGCCCAAAGGGTTAAAGTGGCCAGCTCTAGACTCAAAGGGTCAGCTTTGACTTGGTGGAAATACCATACGGATGAGAGGGTAAGAATAGGAAAGAAAACAATAGAAAATTTGAATGCTATGGTAACCAAATTAAAGGAGAGTTATCTTCTAGAGGACTACAAAATACAGCTCCATAGGAAAAGACAAAACTTGAGGCAGAAAGACCTAGATGTAGCCTTGTATACTGAGGAATTCCAAAGACCATGTTTAAGGTCTAAGTTACAAGAAGAAGAGCCAATCAAAGTGGCTAGGTACTTGGGTGGGTTGAAGTGGAACATTCAAGAGGATCTAAGCGTATGGACACCTACCACCATCCAAAAGTGTCATTAGTTGGCTCTAAAGGTGGAAGAGAAGAATAAGAAGAAAGGGGATTCTAGTTTCAAGAAAAATAATAACAACATAGGTAGAGGAAGAGAATAGAGGGGTCAAAGAGGGGGCTACCAAGGAAGGGGTAGTGAACAAAGATCCCAAGGAGAAAATAAGTTGATAGAGTAGCAGACTGAGAACAATTTAAGAGGAGGCTATAACAAAGGCAAAGGTAACAATGGGGGTTCTAACAGAGGAAGAGGAGGTAGGAGTGGATCCTACTTTGCCACTATGAAGTGTTAGTATTGTGGGAAACTAGGGCATCCAACTTACAGATGTCCTAATAAACCCTTTGCAGCAAATAGTGACAAAAGAGTCAAGACTCTAGAGGTGGATCATCTAGATTCATAAATGGGTGAGAACCTAATGTTTATAAGGGTCTTAATAAGGAAACCAATCAAGGATGAGCCTAAACATAGGAGAGCAGTATTTAGAATTAGATGTAAGATTCTTGGAAAAGTGTGTAAGGTGTTTGTTGATTCTGGACCCACAAACAACATCATTTCAGAGGAGGAAATGGTGAAACTTAAGCTAGCCAAAATACCCCATGTGAACCCTTATAAGGTGACATGGCTCAACAAAGGCTAGAGTGTCTTTGTCGATGAGGAAACATGGGTAGAATTCTCAATAGCAGGATACAAGGACATATTTCTTTGTAACATTCTACAAATAAATGCTTGTCATTTGCTTCTTGGGAGGCCTTGGCAGTTTGATAATGGAGTAGTATATGATGGGAAGGAGAACTCCATTACATTTAAGAAAGGAGGAAAGACCTTCAAAATTCAGTCTTTGTTAGAAGATGAGGAACCACAGAATAAGACTCCTAATGCTATGTTAAGCAGTGGTAAGGAGTTTGTGAGGGACATCAGCGATGATGAGGGAGAAGGTTATGCCATTGTGTTAAAACCTAAGGAGGAGGAGACAGCATTAAGGGAACCACTACCAAAGGAAGTGCAAGAATTGCTTGAGAAATATAAGGAAATTGTGAGTGATGGCACTCCTGCAACCCTACCACCTAAGAGGGTTATAAGTCATCAAATAGACTTTGTACTAGGGGCATCCTTGCCCAATAAAGAAGCATACAAGTTGAATCCAGATCAAAACTTAGAGTTAGAAAGAAAAGTACCAGAACTCTTGGATCAAGGCTTGATCAAGAAGAGCATTAGCTCATGTGCAGTCCCGGTTATTTTAGCATCAAAGAAGAGGGAAAGTGAAGATTATGCAAAGACTCAAGGGATACAAATAGGATCACTATAAATAGGATCAAAATAAGGTAAACATTCTCAATCCCAAGGATAGAGGATCTTATGGATTGCCTATGTGGGGCAATGTATTTCACAAAGCTAAATTTGAAAAGTGGTTATCACCAAATCAGGGTGAAGGAAGGTGATGAATGGAAAACAACATTCAAAACCATAGATGGGTTATATGAATGGATTATAATGCCATTTTGCCTCTCTAATGCTTCGAGAACATTCATGAGGCTCATGAATGAGGTGCTCAATTATTTCACTAGAAAGTTTGTTGTGGTATATCTTAATGATATACTAATTTTTAGTAAGACAAGAGAGGAACATGTCAGACATGTGGATGCAGTATTGAAAAGGTTACATGAAGAGAAGTTGGCCATTAATCTTGAGAAGTGTGAGTTCTTTAAAGAAGAACTATTCTACTTGGGCTTTGTGGTGTCCAAGGGGTATTTGAAGATGGACAAAGACAAAGTTGCTACAATTTTGAACTGGCCTCCACCTACCATAGCCACTGAGGTAAGTTTTCATGGCCTTGCCCAATTTTATAGAAAGTTTATTAGGAAATTTAGTGGGATATGTGATCCATTAATGGATACCATTAAGGGTTGGGTCAAAACTAAGTTCAGATGGACTTTGGAAGCTGAAAAATCTTTTGAAATGTTGAAAAGACAAGTGGCTACTCAACCTATCCTACAGTTTCCAAGCTTTGACAAGTTATTTACCATTGAGTGTGATTCTAGTGGAATGGAAATAGGGGGTGTGTTAAGTCAAGAGGTCAGACCTATTTCCTTCTTTAGTGAAAAATTGAATGAGGTGAAGAAGAAATATTATTCTTATGACTTAGAGCTCTATGATTTAGTCCAAACTTTGAGGAAATAGAGGCATTATCTATTACCTAAAGAATTTCTGGTATTTATAGATAATCAGGCCCTTAGCTACATTAACACACAAGAAAAGCTAAGTAATAGGTATTTAAGGTGGATGGAATACTTGTAGGCATTCACTTTTACTATCAAGCACAAGAAGGGTCAACTAAACAAGGTGGCAGATGCTTTGAGCAGGAGATTGTTAATAGTGGAAGAAGTCCACTTGAATAGCATTGGGATTGAGAGTTTCAGAGACCTATACAAATTAGATGAGGATTTTGGTGAGGCCTGTAAGGTATGTGTTGACTTTGAGAATTTTTTTTACAGAAAGTTCTTTGATTACACTTTACAGAAGGGTTTGTTGTTTAAAGGCAATCAGTTGTGTGTACCCAAAGGGTCAATGAGGATGAACCTCATCCAAGAGAAGCATAATGGATCTCTAAGTGATCATTTTGGTAAGGAAAAGACCTTGGAATTGGTCCAAAGGTTCTACCATTGGCCAAAATTGATGAAGGATGTCACCAAGTATGTAGAGAAGTGTGTTGTTTGCATGAAGGAAAAATTTGCAATGAGTAATGTAGGGTTTTATCAGCCTCTACATGTCCCTAATAGATCTTTGGAGTGTGTAAGTATGGATTTCATTGCGGGGTTACCCAAAACTAAATAGGGGTACAATAGCATTTATGTAGTTGTTGATAGGTTTAGTAAAATGGGACATTTAATTCCATGCAGAACTACTAATGATGCTAGCCACATAGCTTATTTTTTTTTCAAATAAATAGTAAGGATTCATGGTCTTCCTTTGAGCATAGTCTCTGATAGATAGAGATGTGAAATTTAAGAGTTATTTTTGGAGAACTTTGTGGACAAAGCTAGATACTAACCTATCTTTTGGTTCAGCTTACCACCCTCAGACTGATGGCAAAACTGAGGTGTTCAATAGAGTACTTGGTAACCTTTTGATGTGCCTAACTAAGGAATACAGATAGACTTGGGATGTGGTCATTCCTCAAGCAGAATATGCTTGCAATGATAGCAAGAATAGGATGACAGGAAAGACTCCATTTGAGGTGTTTTATGACATGCATCCTAGGGGTTTTTGTGAGCTCAAGGATCTTGGTGGAATGGAGTACAGAAGTGTTCATGCAGAAGACTTCACCTCTACCATGAAGGAGATACAAGACCAAGTAAAGAAGTAAATACAAGACAGTCGAATTAAGTTGAAAGCCAAGGTTGATGAGAATAGGAGGGATGTTCTTTTTGAAGTGGGGGACTATGTGATGGTCCAATTAAACAAATCTACACTATAGAAGGGTGTCCCTACCAAGCTTCAGATGAAAAGGGTGGGACCATGCAAGATCTTAGCAAAATGTGGAGCTAATGAATATAGGGTGGACTTACCATCAGATTTGAGCATCTCTCCCGTATTCAATGTTTAAGAACTAATAGATTTAAAAAGATAGATGGAGGATGTCAATCCAACCATCCAAGGGGTCAGTGTTGATATGGAGGTTACTGCCTTACCTACAAAGTTTCCTATGGTGGCTGATAAAGTCCTAGACTCCCAGGTTAAGAAGATCACTAGACACAAAGTCTACATGGAGCATTTGATTCAGTGGAAGGATAGACTAGAATCAGAGGCTTCATGGATTTAAGAGATAGATTTCAAGAAGGTGGGCATCTCAGAGGAGCTACTATCCACAGGAGTGACATGACTTCTCCTTTTGGGGGAGTATGGTGTAGGAGCACCTAGGTAGGCTAGTTGTGGAAATATAACCTAGGGTTTTCTCTTTATTTTTTTTGGCATGTAGTGGTTCTAGCTAGATCACTAGGTTAATAAAGGGACCAAGAGTCCTAGTGTGTGAAGTGTTTGTAAAAGAATAGGTCTTATCAGTCCCTTGGTGACCTTTAGGTCCATTTAGGCCCAATTAGGGAATTTTGGCATCTTGTGGAAAAATGATCCAAGAGAGGGACTAAAGGACCTTTTCTGATATTTTTTCATCATATTTATTGGATTGGAAAAGTTTGGATAGGGTTTGACCAAGTTTGGCAATCAAACCCAAAAGTTGCCAAAAGTAGTCAATGTTGTCATTGACAACATTGACAACTTTTATGACAAGTTGGCATCTTTGTTAAAATTGGTTGGTTACCTTTCTGAAACTGACCATTTAGTGTTTGGTTCATCCATATAAGACCATCCTTGGGATTTTTAAAGGGTTAAATTTTTTGAGAAATTTCATGTACGGACTTTGTTAAGCAATAATAATGAATATTTGCGTGTTTCAAGGTGATCGGGTAGTGTAATGGATTGAGAATCTTTCTGTAAGAATTTTTTCATGTAATTTAGGTTATCTCTAAATTTATTTTTGTTTTATAATGGTAGATTCAATAGTTTTAATTGTTTGTATAAAATCTTTAAAGTTCAGTCTAGTCACTGGTCTTGATTTGAGCATTGCTTGCAAATGGAGTCTTAGCTTTATTTTCCACTGTGGCTTTGGCCTAGGATCTTCGATTATGAAAGTGGACTTTATTTACATTATATCCATAGTATGATGGGCTCTAGAAGTGGTGGAAGCTATTTTTAAGATGATGCCCTAGGTGAGCCAGACTGGCATGGCTAGGGATCATCAGTGATTGTAGAGCTAGCTAGAGGGATTGAAAGCATCGATAGCTTCAATTAGTGGAAGTGGGAAGGTAGAAGAGTCAAAGGAGGACCTCCAACAAAGAGGAGAATTTGTGAGGATTTATCTTGTTGGCCAAGAAAGTTCATTTCTTGTGGAGACAGTAAAGGAGGCCTAAAACCCTAAATTTTAGGCATGAAAGTAGGAAGGACTGTACGGACACTTCTATGGGCTAAGACCTAGAAAATCTCTAGTGTCTCTGAAAAGGGTGTCTAGATCCTAATCCTATTTGGCACTTGTTAAGAAATTTTTCAGAGATAATGCAGAAAAGGTGACCCAAATAGGGCTAATTGCTTGTAGCCCTATTTTGGAGGACACACACACACACACACACACACATATATATATATATATATATATATACATATATATATGTATATATATATATATATATA
>MU225442.1:2400005-2411509 GCA_018584345.1 Thuja plicata
ATATATATATAAAGGTGGATGTGTGATAGGAAAATAAAACTGAAATGTATCTATAGGTACCATATTATTGAGGGTCCGCTGTGATTTAGTTTGGCATATATTGGGTAACTAGTATTGTATAAAAGGCATCCTTTTTAATAGTTGGCCAAATATAAAATAAAAAGGTAAAATAGTTTGTAAAATATTAAAATGAAAAGGTCGAATGAAATTAAATATAGAATGGTATGGTGATCATTTTACTAAATTAAATAGAGAGTAGAGGAAGCTATCGCATAAGTGTAATGATTGATAGGATTTTTATACATTATCCGCAAATTGATTTGAGTGGAATTAACATTTTATGTAGAATTAGACATGCTAAAAGAAGTAAATTTATGAATATATGTTGTTTCGCACTTTGAGATTTTGAGAACCTGATAAAAGGGGGTTAATCAACATGCAATAAAACTTAATTAATTTGTAAACATACATTCCATTCAATTCATTTCCTTTAGTAAATAACTAAAATAGAAAGATCCCAATAAATAGCCCTAGTATTTTTATGTAGAATACCTAAAGTAGAAAAATCTATGGTAATACGTAATCACTATATTATAAATAGCTATTACAATGATTTACTTAGGCACACTACTAAGAAAGCACACTACTCCCTGAAAGAGAACTTGCACACAAAAGAGTGTTATACAAATTGACTTGTAGAAAACAAATATTATACCTTATTCTATGAAAAATACATTACAATTTATAACAAGGCATAATATTGGTTGAATTGATTAAAACCAAATCCAAAACTTTGGACAAGATCTAAAATATCTTAAATTACAACATAAAATAACACTAACTTACTGTACTTATCTATGTCATTATACCCATTTAAAACTATTATTGTTCATATAAAAATATGGTATGTCTTAAATTGAATATGGACTCCACTATGACTTAACTATATACCATAATAGTGCTAAATACACATGATCATATCTTGAACATGCCTTTTGCACCTTATGGACAACTGAGTGAATCTTGATCATAACTTCCAATTCTTTGTATACAACTTAACTTTTGTATGAAAATTCTAGACTTTAGACATCCTCAAGGATAATTTTAGCATCAATGACAACAAAATATTCAAATGTGCAACAATCTCTACATTTTTAATTGATGGAAATACTTTTAATTTTTGTGGATAATTAAATATTTCTCCCTCTTTTATGTCGAGGACAAAGGTTATCACCTAAATATGGACACATAAAACATAATCTTTCTTGCCAAAAACTTAAATCTTTACATAATACATACAAGTACTGCACCTAACAATATCAACTCATCCTCAGAGAACACATTAAAAAAATTAATTCAGTAGGAAACCAAACTTGTGTGTCACTATCCTCAAACATCTTATCAAAAATAAGGTAAGATTTCATTAAATTGTATCTTGAACATGGAAATATTAGATTCCCAAAAAGAGGTACCCGAGGACATAGTTTTTCCTTACCCTAAATATCTAGGAAAATATAATCTATGAGGTTACTATTTCTTGTTTACTTTCCCTTCTCAACTTGTTTTGCAGCTTCAAAACATTTAAATCACGTCATCATCTAAATTATACCAATTTCCTCCTTCCATGGGAAAAACCCACTTAAAAAATTTAATTTTTCTAGACATTAGAATATATATCTATTAATGAAGTTGTTTTGTCTACAACTAGATAGAGGCATCGCTATATTTCTTCAAGTCACATTTGCTATTAAAATCTGAAAACTGTAGGAATTAGTTGACTCCCTTTGAGCTTTGATGCACTTTGTATCATCTAGCCACTTTATAAACTATACTTATGCATGTTGCTAGAACTCTTTACACATATTTTTACCTATTTTGAAATATCTTTATAGCATTATGTGTGTTCTTTTTTTCTTTTTCTTTTTAAAATTTTTTAAATTTCTTGTCTTAATATTCCTCTTGATAATTATTATTTTTTCAACTTCTTCATTGTTTTTGAACAAGGATTGGTAATCCTTGAAAGGATAAATAAAATTTTTCAATTGTGGAAAAGGTCGAGAGATGTATCAATATGAATATTAGGTAAGATATTTTGGCACATTTTAATTGCATCATCAAGTATAATTATGTTTAATAATGTTTTCTTTTGAAACAATGATGAGGATACGATAGGCTTAAAATAAAACTAAAAATTCAATAATTTTTTGACAAATATGAGTCACTAGGGGAAGCCTCCAAATATTGTTTAAGTATATTTGTTATTTCCTTATCTTCTGAAGCATGAAAATTTTTTAAACATCAATCAAAGATATCATACTAAGCTTGTCACATTTCTTTATAGGAGAAGAATATGTTAGAGAAAAATTAAGAGGGATGTTCCTTTATATATTTAATTATCTAGGTAGAAAATTATCTATTTTCTTTTAACACTTTATCTCTGCCATCTTTAGTTTCCTAGATAATAATCTATACTATTCAATTTCTTCATTAATCTTGATATAGTCTCATCATTACTACATCAGATTATTCTTTACAATTGATTCTTTCATACTCGTCAATGACTTGTTTCCTCTATTTCTCTTTAATCTTAAAAACTAATCTTTTTTTATCTAACACCTATGCAAGATACTCTGTGAGTTCGCCAATAATGATATATAGTGTGAATTCATCAATTGACATATACATTATAGAAGCTTGTCTAATAGAAACTTGATTATATAAAGGTAACATTGGATATGCCTAAAAAAATTTCTTCAAATTACCATGATTAAATATGGTATTAAAAATATTGATAACTTTGTAAGGGTTTTCTTCTTCTTTAGATTGCAATGTAATATTTCTTCTTTCTATTTATCCTCTTATAAATTATTTTCTTAAAGCCCTTTTACTCCACATGCTCTTTTGTATCATTATCAATATCCATAAATTTTGTTTTCTTTCTTAATTACCTTGATAATTATTTTCAATGTATTTTATTTTTTTTGTCTTTGAGGTAGAAGGAAATTCGCTAGAAGCTCTTCTAGACCTTTTACGCCCAAACTAGGAGGACATAATATATTTTTTTCAAACATTAATTTAATTTTATCTATTTAATCATCCTTTCCATCTAGACTCTTTTAGTAATTATTTTCTCATAGGAACCCATGATGTGGAAAATGATGATCAATGGTATACGATAAATTTATACAGACATTAGAATATAAAACTCACAATAAAATTAATCTGATTAGCACAACCAACAGAGTAGGGTGCAAATTCGTGATCCAAAAAATGTGGGGGTTTAGTAATTCCTTATAATACAGATGAAAATGATATGTGAATCTGATAAATGACTAAGAAATAGGAGGAATAAACTTACCTTTAAACAAGGAATTGAAGAATGCACTTTTAGATATAGTTTTTCTGTCATAGAACTATCAGAATAGAAAATGGTTATGGATCTGGTACCCTAAAACCTATAGCTTCTAACTATGATGATTCTTGATATGAAGCACTATATCCAAAAAATTTGACCTCATCCAAGTAAGTCAGCATAGTCTTGGAGACCTAAAATCTGATGAAATATCTGAAGGTTCTACCACTAGTTCTATAATACCTAAAATTGAGATCTGAAACTCAAAAAAAAAATTCTTTCACTCAAAAAAGATGGGGAAGAAGGTTGTAGGGTTGAGATTTCTTTGGTAAATCCCCTATATAGGAATCAACCTTGAATTGAAATAAATATAATTGAAATAATGATGACATGTATTAGAGATTAGATCTAAGCAATGGAATATATCATACCATGTAGATGCAATTGTCTCTAAGTATGTGATGAAGAACGTTTATGCAATAGCTTTGAATCAACATGAACACATAAAGGAAATCATGTAAGATAGACAATCTTGTAGTAGATTTAATTTTCCACAATGTTTAATTGAAGAGGGGAGAGAAGAGGAAGGCTTTATGGATGAATATGGATATCCTTCCCTGATGTCAAAATCCTTTGATTGGCCTTTAAAATAAATATATCTATGAAATGAAATGCCTTGAATGCTTGATAATGGTTTCCTTCTATGGATGCTTAATTGAATTCCTTGGATGCACAATATATTTCTTGATAATGCTTTCATGAAGATGAGATAAGATGTAAAAATGAGACCAACAGGTCTCCTTTTACAAACATTTTGATGCTCAAATTTTGCAAGGCTAACCACAAATAAGTGTCTAGTAGAAACATCCCTACATCGGGCCTATAGCCAACTAAAATGAAAATACCTAGGAAAAGGTTGAGTTGGTTAAAAATTTCCTAGGACAAGGCCTACTTGAGGAAACCTTGTCAAGGAAATGCTATCCTAGCACATAGGGTTGTCTTCCAAGAAGGGGATTTGAAAACTTCAGTCTACAAGGAAATTAGGAAAATTCCTGAAATCCAAAAATGCATGTCAAGGGCCGAGGTAAAAAATAAAATATATGAATGGGTGTAAAATTTTAAAATATGTATAGAAAAGAGAGCCAACCTTGATTTTGAAGAATGAGGAGGTACTATATTTGACTTAAATATGAATTTAGATACAATATAAGGTCCTACCATAAGAAACACACTAAAGTAGACTAAAAATGATCCCTGAATGTACACAAATTAAGTGCTTACATTTTAGGACAATACATTTATCCCCTATTTTAGCGGGAGTATGAAAAAAATCACTCTCATGGTAAAGGAGGAGATAGAATAAATAAGGAAAGATGAGAGAGACATGATCATGAAAAATTACAAATAGATAATACATCACTAAGTTTAAGGACATAAGACCTCAAAAAAAGGATGTTAACTCTACATAAATGTAGAAGGGAACAAAAAAAAAGAAAAAGGAAAATAGAAAAATAAATTCCAATTACAATAAAGGAGTTAGTACTAAAAAAAATCCAAATAAACTAGTGAAAGTGACATCAATCAAAAATGTCTCATCTACTAATATCATATCAAGAAAGCTATTGCAAGAGTACAAATGATCACATAGGAAGAGATAGAGCATCCATAGATGATACAAAGTCAATGGGATAACCTAATAGCATAACCATGGTCAAATCTACCTTGATAATTTTTTCACACATGGCAACTTGAAAATGTTTTGCACACGGAGAAGCTTTAAAAATGTTTCACACATAGAGAAACTTGAAAATGTTTTGCACACAGGACGACTTAAAAATATTTTGTGCATGTGGAAGCTTGATAATGGTTTGTAAAAGGGAAAATTTTGCGGGATAATTGGTATGTGAATCCATATCTAGAGATTAGTCTTATGTAAATTTTTTATGAATCCATGTCTAGGGATTAGTCTTATTGAAAATCGATGTGAATCTGTGAAAAATGATCAGCCTATGGATCGAAGAAGAAGAATTTCATGTAATGTACAAGGGATCCTGTATCTATGCCCCATTTCTTATGATGGTAACATAGGAGACATTATAAGTAGTGTAATTAGGGATACCTACTTTAGACAACACAAAGATATCCTTAACACAATAATGTAGGCTATGAACATAGCTAAGAGTGTTCACTCTTATGAGCTAAGAAGATAGATAATCATGAAAGGATATTCCATTTGTTGCAAGAGACCCTTGAAAGGAAGAGATCTTGGCAGAAATGAATATACCTTCAAGAGGAGCTCTTGAATAAATATAACATCTTTAAAAGAAAGAGGGGGAAGAGAAAACCAATGCACCCATTTGGCCCCCTATTTATAGGTGAAAAAAGGGATTCTTGATGAAAGATGACATAATTTTAAACCCAAAGTAAGAAAAGTTTTTTTATAATGAATATTTTTTTTCAATTGAGAAATAGGTTGTGATAAAGGATTCACACCTCTTGTATAAGAGAAAATACAAAATCAAAATGATGAATTGTTTAAAAGAACAGAATGTCACATGATAAACAAATGCCATTGTACTAAAGAAATTAGATCCTTAGAGAAGATAGAGAAAAATAATATACAATAAAATTCCCCCCCCCCCCACGTATGAAGGAAATATATAATATATAAAATTCACCTGTAAGGATAGTTTCTTCATAGATATGCAATTCCAAGAAAAATAAGATGCAAACTAGAGAAAAATCCTAATATAAATCATACATATTACAGCTATAACATATATCACATATAAAGTAAGCAAGTCATTAGAGAAAGAAATGAAATGATGAGAATGAATATTAAATGATAGACACTCAATTTTTAGAAATGAAAACGGTTGTTAATAATAGATGCTAGTATCTTGTGTGAAATAGAGGATCTCATGCCAAAAATAATGTACCATCATAAAATTATAGAAAATACATTAAGATGAAAAAAGAGGGAGAAGAAGAATTCCAACCTAAGTTTATTTAGTGGTCAACCCCAGTCATACAATATATGAACTTCCAAGAAAGGAAAAAATTGTAAGGATTATACTCATCTAATTAAGGTTAAAGATCCGAAACAAGAAGTGCATACATGAAAGGACATCATAGTATAAAAGAGTCAAGAAACAAAGGTATAGTGTATATTAGGAAAGGATAAGAGGAAAGAAATCCAATATATGGCCTAAGTGATAGATATTTAACAATATGTACTTTAAAGAAAGCATAAGGTTGCAACTCGGGCCAAAAATACTTTTGTAAAACAACAAATCCTTGCAAGAAAATCTAGGATACTATAAAATATGGAAAAGAAAAAGGAATATTAGATGTATAGAATAAGAAAGTATTGAAAAAGGGAAGACACATTAAGCTCCCTAAGTGGTTTCTCATGTATTAAAAATATGTACACATGGGAAAATATAAGGTTGCAATTTAGGATGTCAATATCCTTATGTAAAACAAGAAAAAGCATGTTGACCAAGATGCCATTGTATAAAAGGACATGTCAATAAAGGGAGATAATGAACCCCTGCAAGAAGGAAGAAAATGATCCCTTGATCGAACCTTAGAGAGAAAGACATATTAAATCTTGTTATAGTGACCTTAGTGCACAATATGAAAATAATGTTTCATAATAGAGAGGAAAAATAATGGCAAGGTATTTTTTCAGATACAAAGAAAATTTATAATATCCGATGTTAAAAGAAGATGGTTTCTATCAATCAAAACTTGAAAAACAAATATCTAAAATCAACACAATTACATAGAGAATTCCTATTAGAATAATGAGAGGAGCATGATAATTTGTCATTGTATGTATGTGGGTTTTTAAAAAATCTATAAGTAAATATTATTCTTGAATTATTCTTGATATTAAGATAAATTCTTCTAGCGGAAACTTCATGGTCATCATAAGGTGAAGAATAAGGAGATGATGATAGTGTTAGAGACTTTTCTTCTAGAATCAAAATAGATAAATAACTGACCAACTCTATGACTCCCAATTGTTGGTTCTACAATACAAAGTATAATTAACGAGGATAAAACATCCTCCTTCACTTTGATATACACATAAACCAAGTGGGCACCACCTAATCTGGAAACACATTACTCCTTTCTGACAAATACAAGCTTACTGATATATAAATGCAGAATAGTTTTCAAACTTTTGGATAACAAGTACCTCAGTATTTTATCAATTCTTATGCAATATTCCACTTGCATAGAGAATGTATAAAAACAAGAGAAATCCTAACTCCTAACGACATGAAAAAAAAATGATTTTAAATTTATGTTTTGAATAAATGATCTTTGAAATACTGCAAATCTTTCATATACGAGTGCCTTATCCATTGGCTAAGAGAGTCAAACATAACATTGCAAAGAAGATCATTAACAAAGGAAAAAAAAACAGTTTGATATGTCTATACTCCTTACATAAGACATACCATATCAATCAAGTCATACTTAAGAACACACCCGTGTATTCAAGTATGTAATTACCTAGTCAAAGGATTTAACCCTCCCCTTGGAAGAGACCCTGGAATAAACAATACATTAATCAAATCCACTAAAATAAATGATTGGAATACCATTGATATCCAAATCATACACATTTGAAGAAAAATCTTAAATCAGAGTCACTCCTTAAATGACTCTATTGCTGATAAAAAATAGACAAGACTAAAACACCCTTGATTTTTTATTCTCTATGATTCAAGAAACACATGGAGACAATCTTGATAAAAAAACAACAATAGTAAATTTAATTAATAAGCATGCTATTACAATGATGTTCTTACCTAAAATAGAAAAGATACAAGAACACCCTATATGTATAGAAGAGGGAAAATATACACACAGGAACTACACTTGGAACCTACTATGAACTTTTGCATAGAAAATGGGAACCCTTAAAACAGAGAAAAGAAGGATACATATAGATGAAGGAAATCCTATAATTCAAAATCAGATCGACACCTATCCTTCATGAAATTTAATTCACACTTATTATTCTTTCTTCATTGACTGATATTTCTTCAAAAGATCTGAAAATACAATCTGATCTAAATATCCACTTTCCTGAAAACATTAATGCAGCAATGATACGAAGCGAACTAGGGTTATAGAAGATATACAAATCTCAACAAAAACAAAACCCTAAAACACCACCATATAGATGAAGACATTTTTTTTCAATTAGTATGCAAAGGGAAAAAAAAAAATTGAACCATGGGTAACACCTACACCAAAAGAAAGACTTTCTGTAAAAACTCAAAGTATAGATAAAAAAGGTCACCGAAAGTTCTAAGTTAAAGAGAAACCTAACAAGACGGATCATAAGTGAAAGCTGACACAGTTTAAATAGTTCAACCTGAAAATGTTGAACTGTAAACTGACAAAGCATAAAAGAAGAGGAACCCGATAGAGAAAGGGAACCTGATGGATAGTTCATAGAAGGAATACCGATAGACTGACAACAAAGAAACCCAAGCATCAGACACTGAAAGTCAGTTATATCCCAAGAAATGTGGATCTAACTTCCACGTCAAATAAAACACTTATGTTTTATATTTAGCATTTTGATTTGATTTAAAATGATTTCTTAAGGGAAACGCAATGTAATTGTAATTGTTTTAATTGGTCTAATTGATTGAAAACATCCAAACTAGGTGATCAAGGTCAAGTTGTAAAACTTTGATCATAGACTTATGTTTGTAATATGTGAAACTAAAATAAGTCAATCTATTGTATAAATAAATGTGTAATCATTCATTTCAGATATGGATGAGAGGATGATAGTACCCAAGGAGCACATCTTTAGATTAGACTAATTTTTTCAAGCAAGAACAACAAAATATCAATTAGGTTATCAAGAACCAGATTCACGGTTACCAAGCAACAGAGGTATTGATCAATCACATTAGGTGATACATTATACTTGTAATCTTTAATGGATCTGTAATCAGAAATTGTAGATTGCATACAATTAGGTCACTGAATATTGTTTTTTACATTCTAACAAGTGTAGCAAATAGAAGAAATCCTATCAAGAAAGGTGGATTTAACAATCCTTATGTAATTCTCTTAACCGAATGGGCACTAAAAAGTGTTGCTAAATCTCTTAACATAGTATACATTAACCAGTCTCCACATAATACTCCCAACATGGTAGATGATCAAAAGTGA
This sequence comes from Thuja plicata, assembly GCA_018584345.1. NCBI lineage: Eukaryota > Viridiplantae > Streptophyta > Pinopsida > Cupressales > Cupressaceae > Thuja > Thuja plicata. The sequence goes on from MU225442.1 coordinate 2,409,571, forward strand.
TCAAATTGTAAGCCTTAATCGACCCCTTCCATTCTGGATATAGTGAAGCTTTGTGGGTTTCATCCCCACCATAGTTTTTACCTTCTAATAGGGGTTTTTTGCATTACCAAATCTTATGTCATGTGTCTATACATTATATTAATTCTTCTATGAATTTTTTACATGCTTATTGAATTTTGAATTGATGTTACATACACAAAGATAGAATAGTAGATATGAATGATAATACAATGTATTGATCATAAAAGGATAAAATTTAATTGATAAAAGTTTTTAGGGTACTAATTAAACCATCCCCACTCATTACACCATTCCATTATTTACAACAATTGGTATGAGAGATAGATCTCTTAATTGGAAAAGTTTAAAGACTAAAGAGAAAATAGTATACAATGGAAATGTACAAGCTAGAAAAAAATATTTAGAATCATTAATTAGAGATACAAATATTCTATGAACAATATAAAGAAGCTAGAATCATGATGAGATGGTTTCTGGATCAAAGAAATATTATGACATCTCGTTGTAATGAAATAGACTATCATGAAGAGGAGATACCTGATCTATTTGAGTCGTCACAATCTGTATCTAGCAAAGCATCACACACATGAGAAGAAAGCATCGCAAGTCTGAATAAAATCAATCAACATCTAGTTGGACCAGTAAAGTCGGTCAAGAGATGCAAATGGTAAAATTGATTGATCTCATGAACAATGCTAGATAAGCTGAGCAAGAAAGAACACTAGCAATTGATGACAGGAGGAATATTACTAAAATGATACAAGAGAAAGAGTAAAAAATATAAAGACTTACAAAACATCATCATGAGATCACCAATTAGATTATTCTTATGAGTCAGGAGGAAAATAGAATGAACATAGAACTCATTGAAAGAATAGAAGCTATCGGTGAGCTAAGAGAATAAAATTAAAATAATTAAGCAGAAAGTGATAATTCAACAACAACGTAATGACATGATCAAGAGAGCTGAAGAAAGCACCAAAAGGATTGATGATTTTCTGGATGGACAAAGAAGATTCAACAACAATACTAGACTAGGATATACTGCCAATGAGGAAACATCATACTGATTTTATCCAAAGAATGTCTATGCAAATCAAAGACCAAGAAAGAATTCATGCAATCACTGTGGAAAACAAGGCCACACATCAAATATCTAGAAGAGAAAAATAAAAGGTATTCCTAAAACCACATCTTCATTCATAGGAATCTCTTATAAAAGTAACAAGAAAGGACATAAAGCATATGAATGTAAATATGAGGTGAAACAACCAAAGAAGGAAACCTAAAAGGAAAGAATTGAAGCCTAAAGAAAATGAAAGTTGTTATCAGCCGAACAGAGTTGGTAACTCATACGTTTAGGATTACAATACATGGGAAAACTGCACAGCAGTGATTTTTTTAGTGGCTAATATTTGCCAATTGGCTAATTTTTGAAATTTGAGAATCCAAATTTAGCTAATAATTCAATATTTAAGGCGACCTAAATCACCAAACTTTTACAAAATTTTATTTTTGAAATATTTAAATTGCCAAATAATTTATTTTAATAAAAATTTGAACTCAAATATTCGCCTAATATTTGATAGATGGTTAGATTTAATTCACCTAAATTTTATTAGTTATTATAGAAATCTAAATTAATTCATGAATAATATATCATAACTGTTAGTTATAGTAGGGTTGTGTCACCAATATTAGTTGTCATTATTGATTTAAAATATAATCTAGTGCTCTTCTTTATATTCCATAAGGCAAAAATGTTACTATCTTATTTGTAACGCTTATCGAGGCTAATATTTCCTTTGGATTGTTGATAAATCAATGACACTAAAGAAATTTTGGGTCCTATTATAATAATAAAAATAATGATACATTTATCTCACACAATACAATGAGGATTATTTGATTTTATTTT
>MU225442.1:2417367-2487124 GCA_018584345.1 Thuja plicata
AAGTTTCATGGCTAGATCGAGTCTGGTTTTGAAGATATTAAAAATTTTTGGTATTGAAAACAGGGTACAGAAACTTCGGGCTCAGTTTTGAAGGCTTTAGAGGCCCCGGATGAGGTCGAAACTTGGGTTGAATGATGCTTGCATAATTTAGGTGTTGTAGAGCGCTTCGTGGCCTTTTTGAAATGGGGTTATAATAGTCAATCGGGTCAACTGGTGATGACTTATGGTCTCTGGAAGTTGGGCCACCTGAAATAGCAGAATGGATGAAATTTAGAAGACAAATGAGAGATGTTGGAAGACAAGGGAATAATTAAGGGTGATTGGTTTAAATGAAAAGGAAGATGAATTGGATTAGGAGAATGGTGATTGGATTAGGTTGGAGGAAGATGAATGATTAGTTTGGATTAAGAAAGAGGATGTTGATGTGGATTAGAGGGATGATTATGATGAGGACTAGGAAGATTATGGATGTTTAGGATGGAATGATTAGAATGATTGAGAAGAATAAAAATGACTTGGAAGAGGTGATTAGGATAAGAAGTACAATGATGATGAAGAAGTGGGTTGATGTGGAGATGACAATATAGGATTCTGACTGATTTTGGACTTTTTAGGTCAATTTGTTCATTGGTAGGAACTGATTTTCAACATACATCAAAGGCATTGACTAAACTAAGTATACCTTGATTCAGATTTTTGGCATAGCTGACAGTTATTGAAGACACATGTCTCAAAACAGTCCTCAAAGGGATAAAGAAACCTTGTAGGAGACAAGCAATTGTGACTGGCAAATTTTGATTCAAATTGCAAAATTTTGTTTGTGTATGTTCGAGTGAATATTTCAAGCCACTTATGTTTTTACATGGTTTAACACAATGAAGACAATAAAAATAGTAGCTACCTTAAGGAATTGGCTTCACATAAAATATTATAGGCCCATTTCCCGGTAGTCCTTCAGCTCACACATAAGTGCCACCATTGAAAGGGCACCCATGTTTTTGCCTTTTGCCAGGTATTATTGTCGTGCTACAAAGATCTCTTTCGTAACACAATACCCTGGGACACGTATGATGGGAATCTTGTTGGGAGAATCTTTCCTCCCCTTGCACTATAATAAGTCACCATTAAGAGGTGAATCAGGTAGGATACTAAGTTACAATTGCTAGTAAGATTTCATGGCATCCCCACAATCGGTTTGTACGATGTGAGACACTTAAGTCTCTAGTTCAACCATGCCAATATGTTGAGGATATTCACTCAGTATGGACTACCATTAAACATGACCCACCACAGCTTGAAGGGATAAAGAGGACCTTTGGGTCACACTTTATTTTTATATTGGCCAAAGGGATTACTGGTTTGAGGTCATCCTCTAAAGGGGAAGCACACCCTCTAGACAGGCCTCTCTAGAAGCTCGATTAAGCTAAGCTTTCTCTTCACCCAAGATTCACAAAGGCGAGGGGAGAGGATACGACTATAACTTAATCATAGTGTCACTTATGTTAAAGGGGTTTTAATCTAATGACATATAGCTTGAAATAAGTGTTGAGAAACACTTCTTCAAACACACCAAGAAATGTTCATTCCAAAATTGAACCTAATTAAAGAAAATTATGTGTTTTCTACCTAAACAAAAGACACAATAGTGTGATTAAACATACAAGTTCAATTTGTTTCCCACACAGCAAAGAGGAAAGCTTGGAAATGTGTGTTCATTTACCTTATGTCATTCAAGATTGATGAGGTTTATTCCTTTAACATTCAGGATTGAGTGAGTTTTGTTTTAAACAACATTCATTCCAAGACAAATGATTAATCATACAATTTCATTTTGATAATCTGTTAATGTGATTTAAGGAACCTACATGAAATTTGTCAGTAGTTTAGAATTTTAGATATTAAACGCTGCAAAAACAACAAAACTCAGAAAATGCACAGCTGGCAAAATGTCACAGACGGTAATTCGTGCAAACAGCGATCTGCACAGAATGCAATCTACGGAAATGGTGAATGACCTACACAGATGTCAAAATACTGACAGTCAGATTCTGTTAAAAAAGAACAAACTTACTCAAACTTAAAACTAATAATTTTATCAAACCAGATAGAATTTAACTCTTAAAAACTTTGTTATTGTCAGAAATCTGAGAGTTAAAAATTCTAAAAGTTGACAAAAAGTAATTTAAACCACAATTTTTATAAGTCTTTTCTAAACTGGCAGAGATGGTGAAGTATAGGTGTAGACGACCGAGTTGCGCAGATGGCCAAGAAGCGGAGATGGAATTCTACGGAAACAATGACTCCAGAGCGGAGATGGGTCTGCGTGAAATTTTTTGAACTGCAAAAAATCTGCAAAATATTGTTAGAAAACAAGGGACGTAGGTCCCACCGGGCATGCCAAAATGTACATGTTGTTAACCTACCTATTGGGAGCATTCTTAGACATGCAAACATTAAATAAATAACAATCAATAAGTTACACTAACATGTCTAAAGAATACTACAAAAATAAGAAACTCCATCATGACCTCCGATGAGCTGAACAAGGGCACCCAAGAACTTTTTGATTTGATCTTAGAGAGTTGTGTGGGTGTGCTCTCCCTACACAATATAGTAATCCAACTTTGATCTATGAATGCAAACTAAATGATTAAGCTGAATGAAGAAGTAAAGAAACAAGTATTGAAAACTTGCTTCAAGCCTTCACCATGAATGCAAATGCAAGACTACACTATGATGAAGATTCAATGATTAAACTACGATGATATGCAATTTCTAAACTAAGATTCATTCCATTATGAGCCTAAGATTTAATATCTAGATTCAAAATGAAATAAACATGAACTAAGAACTACAATTGCTATAAAAATTTGAAATGCTCTAGAATCAAACTAACATGATAACAATGCATAAAAGGGAGATGATTTGATCTTGACAAAGGCCTCTATTTATAGAGTTTCTGGAGGAGAGAGAGAGCTTTGATGAGGTGGAGCTCATGTGGCATCCACATAGGTGCCACATGAGGGACACATAATCCATGCAAAAGGCCAACTTTTCCCACACATGTGTGAGCAACTTTGGATGTGATGGGTCAAAGTGTACTTAAAGTACACATGTGAAGGATCTTGTAAGAAGTGTAAGAGGGTCTAAGAGTTTTGGGCCAATAGAACACTTTTAGAAAGTGTAAGAAGGTGTCATCATGGGTGTAAGAAACCTTGTTGGCACCAAATAAGGATTATTTTAAAAAGTGGATTTTTAGAAATTTTCTCACACATGTGTGAGCAAATAATTAGGACTAATAGGTGTAGGAATCAAGAGATTAGCCTAATTAACCTTAGTTAATTAGTAAGTAGGTCTATTTGGTGAGAGTGATGTGAAGTAGGGTAGAATCTAGGTTTAAATTAGTTTAATCCAAATTAGATATAGATTATTTGTGGTTTAGTATAATTAAGTCATGTGTAGGAATAAATAAATTATAAATTTATTTAAAAGGGATAAATGACGGAAATGTATAAAATAAGATTTAATACATTAAAAGGGGTAGTATTTGAATTAAATTCAAATACTAAGGAAAGTGAATCATATTTAATTAAATAGATAGAAGAATATAACAAATATAATTAATTAAAATTAACTATAATGTTATGGAAATATTAATTAAATTAATATAAGGACGATTTTAGACGTCTACAAAAGCGATAGAGAAAAAAAGAAGAGGAACCTGACAGAGCAAGGGAACCCGATGTATAGTTCACAAAAGGAACACTAACAAACTAACAATAGAGAAACTCGAGCATCAGACACTGAAAGTCTATTATATCCCAAGACATGTGGATCTGACTTCCACATTAGATAAAACATTTATCTTTTATATTTAGCATATTTATTTAATTTAAAACCATTACATAATGGACAATCAATGTAATTGTAATTTTTTTAATCTGTCTAATTGATTGAAAACATGCAAACTAGGAGATCAAGGTCAAGTTCTAAATGTTTGATCATAGAGTTATCTTTGTAATACGTGAAACTAAAATAGGTCAATCTATTGTATAAATAGATGTGTTATCATTTATTTCAAACATGGATGAGAGGATGATAGTAGCCAAAGAGCACATCTATGGATTAGACTAAGGTTTTAAAGAAAGAATAACAAAAGATGAATTAGGTTATGAAGAACCAGATTCAATGCTACCGAGCAACAAAAGTATTGATCAATCACATTAGGTGATACATTATACTTGTAATCTTTAATGGATCTGTAATAATAAATTGTATATTGCATACACTCAGGTCACTGAATATTTTTGTCTACATTCTAACAAGTGTAGAAAATAGAAGAAATCCTTTCAAGAAAGATGGATTTAACAATCCTTATGTAAATCACTTAATTGAGTGCACACTAAATAGTGTTGCTAAAGATCTCAATAGATTAGACCTTAACCACTCTCTCGATTAGACCTTAACCACTCTCTAGATAATACTTCTAACAGCCTGGTAGATCATCAGAAGTGATCAAATTGTAAGCCTTAACTGACCCCTTCCATTCTGCAGATAGTGAAGCTTTGTGGGTTTCATTCCCACCACATTTTTAACCTTCTAATTGGGGATTTATGCATTAAAAAATATTGTGTCATGTGTCTATACATTTCATGAATGCTTATATGAATGTTATACATGATTATTGAATTCTGAATTGATGTTACAAATACAAAGATAGAATATCAGATATGAATGGTAATACAATATATTGATCATAAAAGGATAAGGTTAATTGATAGAAGTTTTAAAAGTATTGATTCACCCCTCCCCTCTAAGTACGCCATTTCATTATTTGCAAAAATGGCATCAACAAAATGATATTTAAGAGAAAAAATCATGTCAGCATCGTATGAATTCAATAAATGAACACAAAAGATCTAATCAATCCACCAACTCTCTCTGCAACCTGGAAAGCACAACAACCACTTGAAACTCTTAGAAAAAATTTTAAATATTCAAATATCCATCTCTAATGGCTACAGGTGGCACAAAATCCATCATCAACGACCCACATTGAAACTTTATCCAACTTTTAAACCAAGTCATCAATCATCTTTTAATTACTTGGGAGCAACAAGATCATATTTGGACATGCTTCCATTAGGCACAATTGCTTAATGTTTATCTTCCCCGCATCTCTTGATCCAAGCAATGCGCCAACTGTACGATCAAACTTAAATTGACTGATTTTTATTTCTACCTTTACCGGCCTTATGTATCACCCCAAACACGTGGTAGCACCTCGCACACTTGCGACCCATTTCTCCAACTACCACTAAAATGCATGAGTACATGAACCTAACCACCAATGGTTAGTCACGCACTCACCATTAATAATTTTTACCTTTCTTAACCATCATTACTATGCAACAACCATCATTTGTGCACTCACCTATTAGCTCATTGACCGCCTCAATCATGTGCAAGCTCACAACAATGTGCCACCTAGAAACTTCTATCCCCATATAAAATCTCTACTCAGATGGCCCACATTGCTACATGTCATCATATTGTGCACTCATGTACATCCTCAATCTGTCTCACTGACTACCATTACTACGTAACAAGCTACCATTTGGCACCATCTATCTCTACACATGGTTTACAAAAATTCTCTCTCTACCCACCAGCTAGATGCCACATAACCTCCCTCTCATCACGTTGTCTACAAAAAGATGCATACCTTTTACTCACTTAACCACTATCTGCTTAGATATAAAAATATTAATTCACTTCACCGCATATCCAATGTAGGATAAAGGACTTAGAGCATCTCTAAATTAAAGAAACTAGTGAAGACACATGGACACTGATTGTTTCCAACTTCCTGTGTGGTGTAGGAGCACACCTAGGCTAACCTCCATAGCTAGGATGTTTTGGCTTGTACTTGACATTGGCCAAGTCAAGATAGTTTGTTTACTTTGGACCTTAGAAGGTAATTGCAATTTGGGCTAGGTGATTTAGTCATTAGGACTAAGGTCACCAAATTAGCTATAGTTAGTAGTTTTTAAAATTCTTAGTGTTAGGAGTTTGAGTTAGAGTCTTCAATGTGTCTTAAACACATCAATGATATCGTAGAGATTCCATAAGGTCATAAATTATCTTGGATTCTTGAAATGAAGAGGTTAGAGCTCCTAAAACTTGGGAAGTTGGCATAATCACAAAGATGCCAAAACTTGCTAAAAAGTTGCTATGACAACATTTGCAATAATTGCAAATGTTGCATGCAACTCGGTTACATAGGATTGCCTTGAAGCTAGGAGAGGGGAATCGACCAACATGACCTAAAAACATGGAATATGGAATATAATGGAAAAAGAGGCTTGAATCTTAAAGTTAGTCATTCATTGTAACAAGTTTTTCATATTGAATATAGCTCTGCAATTCTATATTCAGAAAAACCAAACCATTTTGATGTGATAGTCATGTGTAATCGTTTGAAAGACTAAATCTAGTGATTGTTTAGTGTTATTTGGACTATTTTAAGACTCTTTCATTTAATAGGAAAGTTTATTAGAGTAGGATTGGTCCGTTGAATAAATTGTTTTGTGTTTAGTGTGCTCACTAGTCCTGTCCTGACCAATCAGTCGATTCATGGCTCCCCCATGAAATCTAGCCATGGGAAACACCTAAGGATAGATAGATATGTTAGGGGATTCATTAGTGTATATATGATTAGGATGAAGAGTATTAGGAAGATGGAGAGATATTTTTACTACTAATCCCTAGGCGAGCAGACAGTGCCCAGTTTGAGGTTTAGTCCTGAAGAAAAGGAGATATCTTGTAGGGTAGAGAAGTAGTATACGGGCCAAGTAAAGTTTCAGATAAGGTATGGTCCTATCTTGACATAATGTGAGGATTGAGATTATACCAATCCATGAGACCAATTTTTGAGCAATTTTTAAACTGTGTTGCAGACAGTCCTAGAAATTAGGTCTATAAGCCCTATTCGACCTAGATTGTAGGAACCCTATGTACGGATGACCTAGGGTATTAAAAATTACAAAATATTTTGAGCAATGATAAAGGGTATCTAAATGTGGGATTGGATTTGCAACTTCCCTGGTAAATTTTTGAAAGAATTTGGAAAAATTCACTATAAAAGGCTACAAGGAAATAAACCCAATTAGGCCTCTTGGAGACTAAAGTTTGAACTCGACTAAAAAGGGTTAATGGATCCATCAAAATGGAGTCAAATGGGAACATATGCATGGATTATAACATTCTTAGCACCCCTTTAATGAATCATGAATTCTAGATTTGATTTGGCACTTAGATCATTCTAAGTGTAGTGAGAGAAGGGAAGAATTGAACTAACTAAAAGGTGTTAGTCTTTCAAAGGTGAAGCACAAAAAGTGAAACTCTTAGAGAAGAGTTGGAATTAGAATTAGTTAATCATCTAAGCCAATCAGGACCTAGAGGAGATTAGGTTCCTAGAAGAGACAAGCTAGGTCTCTTGGATGAAGTGCTAGAAAGCCTTGGAACTCTAACATCATATTGGTATCAAAGCTTGATTAATATCAGGCTTGTGGTGGAGGAAGAAGAAGAAGAAGAAGAAGAAGAAGAAGAAGAAGAAGAAGAAGAAGAAGAAGAAGAAGAAGAAGAAGAAGAATTTACTCAATCTGAATGGGAGAAAGAAGGAAGGAGTCCTGTAGTCACATGGAAATGCATGGTGTCCAAGATAAAGTAGACCTACTTGCCTAATGACTATGAGGTTCAGTTACATAGAAGAAGACACAATCTTAGACAAAAAGATTTGGATGTTCAAGCATACAATGAAGAGTTCCAAAATTTGTGCTTAAGGTCACAAGTGGTGGAGGATGAAAGAATTAAGCTAGCTAGATATTTGAATGGACTCAAATGGTCTATTAAAGAAGACATGAGTCTTGTGAACTTCAAAACCATCTGCCAATGTTATCAAATAGCCTTGAAGATAGAGGAGAAAGGCAAAATAAAACAAGAGAAAATATCTAAAGGAGAAGGTAGAGGAAGTGATAGTAGAGGATAAAGAGGTGGTTATGGTGGAAGGAGTTCAGAATCAAGGACACAAGGAGAAGTTAGGTACACTAAGTAGAAAGAGGGAAGTTCTAGTAGAGGTGCTAGAGTAAGGAACTCAAATTTGTGAGGAAGAAGTGGTGGACAAGGAAAAGGTAACTACTTTTCCAATATGAAATCTTGTCATTGCAACCAAATGGGACACCCTGCCTATTGGTGCGTAAAGAAGGGTAGTACTTCTCAATGAGGTAAAAAGAGAAATAATTTAGTTCATGAAGAGACAAATGCCATAGACACACACTCTAAGGTACTATTAAATTTAGAAGAAGGAGAGAACCTCATGATGAGGAGAACAGTGATCAAGGAGCCGGTTAGAGAAGAACCAAGGCAAAGAAGGTCCCTATTTTGAATAAAATGTAAGGTGACGGGCAAAGTATGTAGAGTCATCATTGACTTAGGGTCTATTGAAAAAATTGTGTCTTAGGAAGTAGTCAGCAAGTTAGGCATGACAAGGATACCCCACACCCATCCTTACAAGGTCACATGGCTCAATAAGGGACATCAAGTCTTAGTCAACGAGAAATCTTGGGTGGAGTTCTCTATAGGGAGATATAAGGATAAGGTTCTATGTGATATGCTGCCTATGGATGCATGTCACTTTCTCCTAGTTAGACCATGGCAATTTGATCGCAAAGCTATCCATGATGGAGTGACAAACATGATCCTATACATTCAAGAAGGATAAAGTAACATTCAAAATTCAATCATTGTTAGAGGATGCATATGTGAAGACAACAGGTCCTAATGTCCTTATGGTGGGTGAAAAATAATTCATAGAAGCCATGGCAGAAGCAGAAGGACTTGGCTATGCAATGGTACTAAGGCAAAGAGAAAATAATGAAGAAAAAGGAGACAAGAAATCAGAGGTACCTAAGGAGATACAAATCATGTTGCATACTTATGAAGGCATAGTAAGTGATGGAAAAACATCAAAATTACCCCTTAAAGGAGCTATAAGTCATAGGATAGACTTCATACCCGGAGCTACCCTACCTAATAAGGCATCTTACAAGATGACCCCTCAGCAAAATGAGGAGATTTCTAGGAAAATAGAAGAACATCTAAACCAAGGTCTTATCAAGAAAAGCATTAGCCCTTGTGTTGTACCCACTCTCCCAGCTCCCAAGAAAGGAGGAACATGGAGGCTTTGTACTGATTCAAGAGCCATAAATAAGATAACCATTAGGTATAGGTTCCCCGTTCCTAGGATTGAAGACCTAATGGATTTTCTAGGTGAATCCAAGTACTATAGCAAGATAGACTTGAAAAGTGGGTATCACCAAATTAGGGTACATGAGGAAGATGAATAGAAGAGAACCTTCAAAACCAATGAACATTTGAATGAATGGCTTGTCATGCCATTTGGACTGTCTAATGCCCCCTCCACATTCATGAGGCTCATGAATGAAGTCCTTAAAGACTACATTAGAAAATTTGTAGTAGTATATCTTGATGATATATTGATTTATAGTAGAACAAGAGAGGATCGTCTTCAACACCTTGAGACTGTCTTCAAGAAGATGAATGAAGAGAAGTTGATGATCAACTTGGGGAAATGTAAGTTTATCAAAACAAAGTTGGTATATCTTGGGTTTGTTCTATCTCATTGAAATCTGAAAATGGACAAGAGTAAAGTGGAAGCCATCATGAATTGGCCTACTCCAAGGACATCAATAGAGGTAAGAAGATGTCATTTCCTTGCTCAGTATTATAGAAAGTTTATAAGGTAGTTTAGTGCTATTTGTGCTCCTATGTTGGACACAATCAAAGGAGGGATGAAGACTAAGTTAATGTGGAATGAACACGCCACTAAGAGCTTTGAGTTGTTAAAATAAAATATTTGTACCCAACCTGTCTTAGTCTTGCCAAGATTTGAGAAGCTTTTCACCATTGAGTGTGTTGCAAGCAATGTGGCTATTGGAGTTGTCCTAAGCCAAGAGGGTAGACCAGTGGCATTTCATTCAGAAAAGTTGAGTGAATCCAAGAGGAAGTACTCTTCCTATGACCTTGAAATGTATGCATTTGTCCAGGATTTAAGGAAATGGAGACACTATTTACTCACTAAGGAGTTCATAGTCTACTCAGATAATCAAGATTTAAGTTTCTTGAATTCACAAGAAAAGTTAAGTCACAAGAACATGAAGTGGGTTGAGTACCTACAAGATTATACCTTTAATATCAAACACAAGAAAGGTGTCCTCAATAAAGTGGTAGATGCATTGTCTAGGAGAGCTCTCACAATTGAAGAAATTCCATTGAAGAGCATGGGGATAGATCACTTCAAGGATCTATATGTTGATGATGAAGATTTTGCAGACATTTATAAGGTATGTTCTAAACACAAGAATCATTTTCATAGAAAGTATGTTGAATACACTTTGCAAGAAACCTTTTGTTTAAGGGAAATCATTTGTGTCCCTAAAGGGTGTGTTAGGGAGAACTTAATTCAGGAAAAGCACAATGGTGCATTGAGTGGTCACTTTGGGATCACCAAGACCCAAGAACTTGTTCAAAGATTCTATTATTGGCCAAGAATGAACCTTGATGTTAGGAGGTATGTGGAAATGTGCATTGTATGCTAAAGGGCCAAAGGTACTTCTTCAAAAGTAGGCCTTTATCAACCACTACCTATTCCCACTAGGCCATGGGAATGCTTGAACATGGATTTTGTAGGTGGGTTACGTAAGATAAGACAAGGCATGGATAGTGTATATTTAGTTGTGGACAAATTCAGTAAGATGACTCACTTTGTGCCATGCAAGACAACTAATGATGCTAGCCAAATAGCCTCTCTCTTCTTGAAAGAGGTAGTAAGAATCCATGGGTTACCTACAAGCATAGTGTCACATAGATACACTATATTTATGATTCATTTTTGGAAGAATCTTTGGAAAAGGTTAGGCACTAATTTATCCTTTGGGTCTACATACCATCCCCAAGCTAGTGGTAAGACCGAAGTGGTGAATAGGAGACTTGGAGATCTACTAAGGTGCTTTCCCAAGGAATATGGATAGCAATGTGATCAATTGATTGGGCAAGCTGAGTATGCTTATAATGACACCATCAACCAGTAAATAGGGAAGATCCCATTTGAGATAGTATATGGATTGCATCCTAGAGAAGTCTATGAGTTGAGATAATTGAAGGATGGAGTAAAGGCAAGTGTATATGCAGATGTTTTTTCTTATGCAATGCAGGCGATACATGATACAGTTCAGAAAAATTTGACAGAGAATACCTTGAAACATAAAACCAAGGTTGATGAGAGTAGAAGAATAGTTCTTTTCAATATTTGTGACTTGGTCATGGTACGTCTTAACAAATCAAGACTTCAAAAGGGAGTCCCTCACAAGTTTTCAATTATAAGGATAGGTCCTTGCCCTATCTTAGCTAACTATGGTGATAATGCATTCAGAGTTGAGATCCAGGAAGATAGTGGACTATCACCTATTTCTATTATTGTAGAATTAGTCCATTACAAAGTACCACAACAAGACATGGATCAAAGTCTTAGGGAAGTAATAAGAGATATGGAAGATCTCCAATTATCCCCTTCTACAGTCACAGGAGCTGACAGTGTATTGGATACTAGAGTCTACAAACAGACTAGAACCAAAGAATACAAGGAACACATGATAAAGAAGCATGGTCAAACCAATGCTGATGCAATATGGGTAAAGGAATCATAGTTCAAGAAGATGGGGATTCATCGAAGCATCCTCAATCCAAGGGTAGATTGAACTTTTTGTTTTGGGGAGGATGGTGCAGAAGCACACCTAGGCTAACCTCCATAGTTAGGATATTTTGGCTTGTACTTGAGATTGGCCAAGTAAAGATTGTTTGTTTAATTTGGACCTTATAATTTCAATGCAATGTGGGCTAGGTGATTTATTCATTAGGACTAAGGTCACCAAATTAACCATTGTTAGTAGTTTTTAAAATTCTTAGTGTTAGGAGTTTGAGTTAGAGTCTTCAATGTGTCTTAAACACATCAATGATGTCATAAATATGCCATAAGGTCATACATGATCTTGGATCCTTTAAATGAATAGGTTAGAGGTCCTAAAACTTAGGAATTTGGCATAATGGCAAAGATGCCAAAAGTTGCTAAAAAGTTGCTATGACAATATTTGCAATAATTGTAAATATTGCATGCAACTTGGTTACGTAGGATTCCCTTGAAGCTAGGTGTGAGGAATCAAACAAAAGGCCCTAAAAACATGGAATTTGGCATCTAATGGAAAAAGAGGCTTGAATCTCAAATTTATTCATTCATTGTAACAAGTTTTGCATATTGAATATACCTCTGCAACTCTGTATCCAGAAAAACCCAAGCATTTTGAAGTGATAGTCATGTGTAATGGTTTGAAAGACTAAATATAGTGATTTTTTAGTGTTATTTGAACTATTCTAAGACTATTTCATTTTATAGTCAAGTTGATTAGAGTAGGATTGGTCTATTAAATAATTTTTTTTGTGTTTAGAGTGCTCACTAGTCCTGTCCTGACGAGTCAGTCGATTCAAGGCTCCCCCATGAAATCTAGCCATGGGAAACACCTAACGATGGATGGATATGTTAGGGGAGTCATTAGTGTATATATTATTAGGATTAGGATTCTTAGCAAGATGGAGAGATATTTTTATTACTAAGCCCTAGGTGAGTAGACAGTGCCCGGTTAGAGGTTTAGTGCTGAAGAAAAGAAGATATGTTGCATGGTAGAGAAGTACCGTACAATAAAAGTACAATTCTAGATAGGGTATGGTCATATCTTGACATACTATGAGGATTGAGTTCATACCAATCCATGAGACAAATTTTTGAGCAAGTTTTAAACTATGCTGCTGACAGTCCTACAAATTAGGCCTATTAGCCGTATTGGATCTAGATTGTAGGAACCCTATGTATGGATGCCCTAGGGGATTAAAACTTACAAAAAAAATTTAGGAATGATAAAGGGTATCTCAAGGTGGGATTGGATTTTTAACTTCTTTGGGAAAGTTTTGAAATAATTGGGAAAAAGTCACTAAAAAAGGCTACAAGAAAATAAGCCCAATTAGGCCTCTTGGAGATTAAAGTTTGAATTTGACTAAAAAGGGTTAAGGTATCCATCAAAATGGAGTCAAATAGGAACATATTCATGGATTATAACATGCTTAGAACCCCTAAAATGAATCATGAATGCTATATTGGAGTTGGCAGTTAGATCGTTTTAATTGTAGTGGGAGAAGTGAAGAATTGAACTAACTAAAAGGTGTTAGTATTTCAAAGGTGAAGAACAAAGAGTGAAAATCTTAGAGAAGATTTTGAATTGGAATTAGTTAATCATCTAAGCCAATAAGGACCTAGAGGAGATTAGATTCCTAGATGAGACAAACTAGGTCTCTTGGATGAAGTTCTAGCAAGCTTTGGAACACTCACATCACTGTGACTAAAAAATGATCATCCATGAGCATAAAAAAATGGCGTCCTCACCCCTCTACAACCTTCTCATGAAAAATAAAGAGAAGAAACTTTTGCAATTTGAAAACTACCGCCATGGAAGAAGGTTAAAGCCCCACATAATATTACTCAAAGAAATGAGTCGTAACAAAGACTCTGAGTGAGGAAGGTTGAATTCAAGGTCAACACTAGATTCCATATCTCTGAGAAGGGCAGACCAAGATTTAAAAAAAAAATGAAAAACCCATAGAAAAAACCATTTAAAGCACTAAAAACATGATTTTTTTACAAATATATACATTTCTTATGAGAGTCATACTATCTCTACACCTCTTTTCCTTGTTTGAAAGAAATCAAACCAGGTTGGATCTTCCTCTGCCATCAACAAAATTTTTTATTTAGCTTTCCTCTGTCAAACACAAAACCTTCTACTCTATGCGCTGTAAACAAGATAAAAATATAGGTGTTATCTGAATAATTAGATATGTTGATATCTTTAAACAACTTATACAAAATATTGTCAGTATCTCTACCTTTATTCAACACCTTTAAATCAGGCCTTATTCGATAATATTTATCAATTCGTGACCAATGCCTATCATTGTTACTACAAGATTTAGAACCCCTAGAGAATTTTTTTATCATTGCTTTCATTTTCACACTTATCAAAAACATCCTCCAACTGATAGTAATTACAATCATTTTCAATTTCACAACTGAAGTCATCAATAGTTATTTTGTCACTGGTTTGCATAACTAAATCAGAATTCCCTAAGGAACTTTCCTATGAATTATCAACATTATGCAAACCACAATCTTGTCTATTAGATGGGGAACACCTATCCACATATTCATTAGTTATCTTCATATCTTGAGCAATGGATAGACCATCCTGAAATGATTCAATAAAGGAATCATAATCTGAAATAGATTCACAATGCACACAATAATCCCAATTAGTACTCAAAAACATTCCAGGAACTTCATCCTCTCTTGAGTCAAAAAATGAACTGATGTTTTCATCATCTGATCTATCATATTAAAATTTTTTTAGCCTAAGGACATAGGAGTACAAGGAAAATCTAAAACACATATGTCAAAATCAGGACCGCCTGATTCATACTCTCTATCAAAATCAATGTGTGTTGGATGTAATAACTTGAGCTATTCCTCCTTGAACATCTAAGATATTCACAAGTCAGTAACATAGAAATTTGTTCACTATGGAGTGAACCATTTTTATCTCTGTCATCTATTTTTTATATGCAGAGCAACATTTTCAATTTTTCAATCACTATCTTCTTGCCGACTATACATATCTTCTTTCATATACTGAGAAAGATCATCTTTGTGATTTAAAACTGAAAAATAACTCGATTCATCATAACCTTATAAAGGAATCCATATCTTACATCAACATTTTTAAGATCATTTGAATCATTATAACAACAACCTACATCTTCATTAATATGATTTTCTTGTTCATGATAGGTATTTGTTGTTTCCTACTGAGAGTAACAATTAGTTTCATAAGAGAGATCATCCCTTAGAAGACCATCAACATCACTTTTATATTCATAACTCTCACCATCCTTATTCTTTAATCTGTTCTACAAAAAACTATCACTATTATGATTGCAAGAGCCATCATCCCCACTGGAATCATCTCTATTATTTTGGTTTCCATCATTCTATGAAATAGTTTATCATTAGGAAAAATCTCATGTGCAAAATTAGAAACAAGATCCTCAAATTTTTTAATCCACTTTATGGCATGACAAATATATTCTACCCTCAGGCAGATTGGCCAATCAACTGAATCAGGAAAATAAATCTCTCTAAACAAACTAGCCCAAATAAATTCCTAAGGAGAGAAAGGAATTACATACTCCTTTAATGCAGTAGAAAACCTCATCTTAAAAAGAAGAGGAGATTATCCCACCATTGGTTTCATGTTCTTCCTTAGTAACAATATAACTTTTTCTTGCAACTCTTGTTCAAAAGTTTTGTTGTTTACAAGAACCTCTTCAAGATCTAGCATATATCCTTCGCAATTGGGTATAGTAAAATATCTAACCTCTATGTCCTCCATTTTTAAACTAATACATGCTCCTACTTGATTTTTAAAAATGCATTTTTAACCTTGAAGCATGCAAACCTCTTACCACAACTTGTTCCTTCTTTTAGTGCTTAAATCACTTAATAAGGAAACAATTTTATTACCTTGAAATAGAAAATACCTACATGTATTGGAGTAGCTGAAAAAATACTTGATCTAAAGTCACCTTCAAATCACCTTTTAAAATAATTTGGTAGAGTTTCCACCTCTTTGTAGAAGACAAATTTGAATCAAATGAGATATTTTTACCCCATTCAGACCTTCTTTAAAACAACAAAACTCTCAACAGATCCCACAAATAGCATCTCATATTGATTCCTCCGTTGACTATTATTTACTCATAAGAGCCTAAATATCTTCTTCATTACCATTTCAAGTCCACCTCTTTGCTTTTTTAGCCTTTCAAACATGCACACTAGTGCAAATAAAAGAAATAGGAGTCACCACTCACCACTTTGTGAGATATTATAAATATATATTTGAAGAACTTAGAATTTCAGACATTGTTGCAATGAAAAACCAAACAAACCTTAGCTCACTTTGAGTAAGAGGAATACTTCATTGTAGCATGTCACTCTATAACAATATATCACTCTAGGATACATTTTCCCTAAACACATAAAAAAATCTCTCTTATCCCCAAATGAGTTTATATATTTTTGTTGAGTCTTGGATTGATTATCTCTATTCGAATATTGGATTTAATAATTTTTACTAGAGATTCGAATCAAGTTTGATATCTCTTTCCCCGATGGATTTTCCATTTTGTTAGAGCCTTTTCCTATAGAATCAAAATAGATCAATAATTGACCAACTCTATGACTCCCAATTCTAGATTCTAAAAGACAAAGTCTAATTAACGAGGATAAAACATCATCCTTCATTTTGATCTCCACATCACTCAGGTGGGCACAACCTAATCTGCACACCAATGACTCCTTTGTGACAAATATAAGCTTGCAGATATATAAATGTGGAATAGTTTTCAAACCTTTAGGTAACAAATACCTCAATATTTTATCAAGTCTTATGCAATATTCCACTTGCAGAGAGCATGTCTAAAAAGTAGAGAAATCCTTACTCCTAATAACATTAAAGGGAAATTATTTTTAATTTATGTTTTCCTTATTGGATCTCTGAAATAACCCAAATATTTCATAGACCAGTGACTTATTCATTGGGTAACATAGTTAAACATAACATTGCAAAGAAGATCATGAACAAAGGAAAATAACACAGTCTGATATGTCTATATGCCCTACTTAAGACATACCCTATCATTCAATTCATACTTAAGAATCCACCTATGTATTAAAGTATGTAATTACCTACTAAAATAATTTAACCCTCCCCTTTTAAGAGACCCAAAAATATACAATACATTAATCACCATCCAATGAAAGAAAAGATTGGCATACCCTTTATATTTGAACTCATACACACTTGAAGAAAAATATCAAATCACACTCATTCCTTAAATGACTCTATTGGTGATCAACAACAGACAAGACTAAAACACCCTTGATTCTTTATTCTCTATGATTAAAGAAACACATAGAGACAATGTTGATAACATAACAACAATATTGAGTTTCATTCATAACAAATCTATTATAATGATCTTCTTCCTTGAGACAGAAAGGCTACAAGAACACCCTATATGCATAGAAGAGGGAAACTATTTATAGATGAACCACACTTGGAACCTACTCTGAACTATTGTAGAGAAAATGGGAACCCTTAAAATAGATAAAAGATAGATACATATAGAAGAATAAAACCATAGAATTCAAAATTTGATCGACACCTATCCTTCTTTAAATTTGATTGACACTTATTCTTCTTTCTCCATTGACTAATATTTCTTCAAAAAGATCTGAAAATACAATCTGATCTGAATATCCACTTGACAAAATACATTAATGTAGAATGACAGGAAGCGAACTAGAATTATAGAATATATAAAGATTTGTATAGAAAAACCCAAAAACACCACTATACAGCTTCAATGAAACCACAGTCAACAGAAAATAACCCCTCATCATCATATGACTTCAATAAATCAACCCAAAAGATCAAATCGATCTACCAACTACCTCTGCAACTTGGAAAACAATGACACCACTTGAAACTCTAAGAAATAATTTTAAATATTCAAATATCCATCTCTAATGGCTATAGGTGGTGTGAAATCCATTATCAATGACCCACATTGAAACTTTATCCAACTTTAAAACTGAGTTGTCAATCATCCTTTAATTACTCAAAAGCTATAAGATTATATTTGGACAAACGTCCATCAAGCACAATGTCTTAATGGTTATCTTCCCTGCATCTCTTGATCTAGGAAATGCGCCAACTACACAAGTAAAATAAAATTGAATAATTTTCATTTCTACCTTTATCAGCCTTCTGCATCACCCTAGACACGTGGAAGCATCTCATGTACTTGCGGCTCTTTTCTCCAACAACCACTAACCTGTACAACTACGTGACACTAACCACTAATAGTTAGTCATGCACTCACAAGTAATAACTATTACTTGCCCTAACCACCATGAATGCATGATAACTATCAGTCATGCACTCACTGGTTAACTCATTGACCTCCTAAATCTTGTTCTAGCTTGTGACAAAATGCCACCTTGAAACTTATGGCCCCATCTACACTCTCTACTCGGTTGGCCCACACCGTTACATGTCATCATATTGCGCACTCACACGCATCCTTCACCTGTCTCACTGACTACTACAACTACGCAACAAGCCACCACTTATCACCAATTGTCACTACACACAGCATAAAAAAATTCTCTCTCTACCCGCCAACTGGCCATCACAACACCTCCCTCTCATTGAGCCATCTTCCAAAAGGTGCATGTCTTTAAGGAACTTAACCACTGTGTGCTCGGATATAAAAAACATTAAGTCACTTCACAGCATACCCAATGTCAGATAGCGAACGTAGAGAATCTTAGAACAAAATAAACTAGCAAAGACACACAGACACAAATTTTTTCCAACCTGCTTTGACTTCAAAAAGATCATCCATGAGCAGAAAACACAGCCTCCTCACCCCTCTACAACTTCTCATGAAAAATAAAGAGAAGAACCCTCTGTATTTTGAAAACTATTACCATGGAAGAAGGTTGAAACCCCACAAAAGTACAAAATAGGACTCGTAGTAATGAATCCTAATAGTTAGCAAGAGAAAGTCAAGAGGTGGTTTTTGTTGAGATAAAAAGGTTAACTTGAGGCACATGATACTTGTTAGGAGGATTCAAAGGAGCCATATGGGTAAGGTCACTATATCCTTTATCATATTGGATAGGTTGTGATGCAAAAAGAGAAGTAAAAATATTTTCTCTATGAATATCATCATCCTTACTATCTTTAGGTTTCTAATAAGGAGGAATATCCCATTTTTTTTGGTGATAAATAATCTAGGAAATGTCTATAATCCAAATCATGCAGAATGTTTTGAATATTTTGGTAAGAATCATGAACATTATCTTCCACATCATTACTAGGATGTATATTTTGTGGTATAAGATTAGAGATAATAGAATTAGGTTTATTAACAAAGGTACTTATGTTATCTATGTATTGTGTGCATTTAGTTAAAATGTGAAGGAGAAACACATATGAAACTTTGAAAACATTTTTTAAATATGATTTATAATGAAGATATATGTGGGTTACTCTCATTATGCCATATGAAAGAATACCATAAAGGAATACAATTGTAACAAAATGAAAGAGGCTTTGATTAACTCAATGTTTTTGATAAAGAGATATAAGAAAGAAGGCAATGACATAAGTAATTTCACACGAATTAGATTTATAGATTTCTATTTTAAAAATAAAAAACTAGATATCAAAATTGTAATGTGGTAAATATTGGATCTACAATGATGAAAAATAAAGATCGATCAATGAATACAAAACACAACGAATATATAAATGCTAAAATAGAAATTATTATGCATGAAAGTTTCAAATTCACCAATCTGTGATGTAGAAAATGGTGATCAATGGTACACCACAAACCTATACATCCACTGGAATTCCAAACTCCCCAAAAAATGAATCCAATTAGAACAACCAAGAGAGTAAGAGTGTAAATTAGTTATCTACACAATGTGGTGTGTTGATGATTACTTATGATAAAGATGACAATGTTATGTAAATACTATAAATGACTAAGCAATAAGAGGAATGAACTTATGCTGAAACTAGGAGAAGAAGAATGAACTTTTAGATTTGGTTTTTAATTTTAGAGTACCATCAAAATTAGAAATGGTTCTTGATCTAGTGCATTGACATGTGTAGCTTCCAACCATGAAATTTTTTTATCCAAAGGACATTGTTGAAAAAATTCAATCTTGTCCAAGAATGTTAACCTAGCCTTGGAGAATTTGCATCTAATGAAATTTGTGAAGGATCTTCGACAAGTTCTATGACTCTCAAAATCTAGATCAGAAACTCTTAACATTTTTTCTTACACACAAAGAAAAGGGGAATAAGGTTTTTGTGAGTTTCTTTCCATGGAAAGGCCCATGTACATGAATCAAACTTTAATTGAAATAAATGTAATTGAAGGAATGTTGACATGTAGTAGAGATTAGATCTTAAAATAGAATATATCATACCATGTAGATGCAATCACCTCTAAGTATGTGATCAAGAATGTTGATGAAATAGCTTTGAATCAACACAAAAACCCAAAGGAAATCATATAAGAAAAAAACTGATGTAGTAGATTTTGTAATTTTCCACAATGTTTCTTTGAAGAAGAGAGAAAATAGGAAGACTTTTTGGATAAAAGTAGATATCCTTCCTTGATATCAAACACCTTTATTTTTCATGGAAAAGATCTAGATCTATGAAAGGAAACGTCTTTCGTGCTTGATAATGGTTGCCTTTAATGGATGCTTACTTGAATTCCTTAGATGCACAATATCTTTCTTGATAATTCTATTATGAAGATGAAGTAAGAAGTGAAAATGAGAGGAAGAGGTCTCATTTTATACACATTGTAGGGCTCATATTTCACAAGGTCAACCCCCATTAAATTCAAGGGAGAAAAACCCCCACATAAGGGTTGGAGCCCACTAAAATGAAAATCTTGAGGATAAGGCTAATTTGGGTCAAACTTGTCCAAGATAACACCGAGTTGAGTCAATCTTGTGTAGGAATTTTTTTGGGGGACCTAGGATTGTGTTCCAAGAAAGGATTTGAAAACATCAGTCTGTCGGGTAATCAAGGAAAATCTAGAAATACAAAAATGCATGTTAAGGACCTAGGTGGAAAATGAATTATGTGAATGGGTGGAAAATATGAAAATATGAATAGAAAATAAATCAACTTATACCCAGGGACAAGTTTAGAAGTCAACTTGTTCACATTAGTGCCAAAAAAAATGAAACTTTCTAGGGTCCTATCTCTACACCTATACTTATCTTATTCGATACAGCTACTCCATAAATTATTCCTACAGAGATAAAAGTGGGAAAAACAGTTATGGAAAGGGGTTTTCCTTGGTGGCCCCTATTTAGGAATCAACCTAGATATAAAAAAAATAATAATAGTAAACCATGAAAAAAAAACCTTGGATGATGGATGTGATAGTTTAGAACCATGTTTGATGAAGAGGAAGAAGAATTCCTTGAAGATATTTATGATTTTATTTATTGCTTTAATGGACAATGATAGATGATTTTTTGCATAAAGATGATAGATAATAGTAATGGATACTAATAATGGATGATCAAATGAGGGACCAAAATATCCTTTTATACTCATTTCAAGACTCAAAGTTGATTAAGGATGATTGTAAATATACACCTCAGAGGAAAACCCTTCCACCTATCCCCGTGCAAAATCTAGAGTCAAAACCATCGGAACAAGTTGGTTTTTCAGGGACAAGTCAAATTTTGTGGTATATTCCCAAGTACAAGTCTTATCGACTTGTCCTAGGTGAAATGAGCTCAAATTTCACTAGGATGTTGGGGAAGGTGAAAAGGAATGGGGTAAGAAAATTTAGGTTGATGGGGGTTTGTAAAGGGTCCCAAAAGGTGAAAATAAATGAATAGGTCTTAGGTGACGAAATGAATTATTGGATTCAAAGGAAAATTTGAAATCATGCGTAGAAGCAAGATCCAAACTTTATTTTTGAAAAAAATAATGTTAACTTGAAGGTTCATTAAGTGCTAGAGGAACTTCAAATCAATGTGGGAACCCATACATACTAAATGGGGCTAAAAATGAGCACCTAATAATTTTTCTTACTTTTTACAATGATATTTTTACCAACTTTAGCGGGATTATAAGTCCACCTCATGGTCACGGTAAACAATAAAAATAGGAGAAAGATCAAGATCATGGGAAAACTACA
This sequence comes from Thuja plicata, assembly GCA_018584345.1. NCBI lineage: Eukaryota > Viridiplantae > Streptophyta > Pinopsida > Cupressales > Cupressaceae > Thuja > Thuja plicata. The sequence goes on from MU225442.1 coordinate 2,439,421, forward strand.
AGGATGAAAGATATCACTATGTTTAAGGACACAAGCCCCCAAAGAAAGGAACTTAACTCATACATTTATATAAAAGGACACATACAAAAAGAGAGAAACTCTAAATCTTAATAAGATTCCAACTTACAACATTCAATCTGATGAAAGAACTACCCATAGTTGAAGCATGAAGACCTTTGGATATATGAATCACTAAAATGGTTTTTATTAGGTCCTAAAGGACATTCAATAATGGTTGATAACTTTATAGGATGGTAAATTTATCCCCCACTTTAGTCATAGTATGATACAAGCTCGTGTCCAAGTTATACAAGACCAAATACATAAGAGATCTTATCAAGGTTAAAGAGATATATATGGTCCTAGGATTTCTTAAGGGTCCTTAGTGCCTTATTTTTTCCCAAGGTATTTTCATATGTATTCCTGAAATGTAGGCCTAATAAGGCTAATTTGCCTATATTTGCGCAGTCCTCTCATTTCTCTTCAAAAATGTATCAATATGGATTATTAAATTCTCAAGCCTCTTAAGACGTGTCTTCATGACCTATGTACATAGGAAACCACCCTTGTTTTTACCTCTTCAATCATTACTCTGCAATCATGCACTATTTGTTCATGCCAAAACTCTAACTGGACACATAATGCTTGAATAGAGCATGATCATAAAAGTAAAAAATATTCTTCCTCTGAACTCCTACTTGCATATATAAACCATACAGAGGCTCCCCTAACATATTCATCTAGGCCTAGGTGATTTCCATGGTTGGATTTTATGGGTGAGCTATGAAACTAAAAACCACATTGTCTACTCCAACAACTACACAGTCTGCAAAACAATTTCCTAAAGCTTAAAAAATGAACTCAAAAACATGCTATGATATTGAACATAAAGTACTTAGGATTAAGGATGCTACACATAAAAAACACTAACTTTTTCAATTCAATCCATACAATAACTCAATAACACAATACAACTTCACTATTACTAAAAACCAGAACAAAGAGCTTTCATTCACTCCCAAAAATTAACATTCTCCACACAATGCCTCAATAAATGGGATATATTTGGCCTTAACATACCATTCCCATGATTCTAGTCCATTATGGTAACTACCGATCATTTTTCCTTGAAAGGAATCCATTTTTCCCTTTTTTTGTCACGCAACATAAAAAGTTGCTAAAATATTGTCAAACAACATTATGACAACATTACATCTTTTAGTATAATTGTAGTTATGGGTCTCTATTAGACCTAGAAAGGTGTAGAATGAATCTAGGAACCATTTTAGGCACTATTCTACCCTTTCTTGATCCTTGAAGGATTTTAGACACTTTTAAACTCATTTTCCCATCTTAGGTCTAATCTGGCTCTAACAACTAGAATGCAATAAAAATGTACTTTGGATTGAACCTAGTCTAATCCACCTAGGAAAACTCTTTGCAAGACCTTCTAAGGTAAAATTAAAACTGATTGACTTGGCTAGGGTTATTACAAGCCAAAATTGTGATAATATTTAGGGATATGCCTAGGTGCTCTTGCACCATCTTCCCTAGATGAAAATACTTCAATCCACTCTTGGACTAAATACGTTGGAATCAAGTCCAAACTTCTTGATTCTAGACTCCTTGACCCAATTTTCCTATGTATCTTCTTTTCCATACAATTTAATCAAGTGCTCATAATAGATTCTTTGTCTAGTCTTCTTGTAGGCCCTAGAGTCAAGTATCTTTTATGCCTTTTTAGGTGGAGTAGAGGTCAAGTTCAGGTCTACTACCTCCTTTATGACTTGTGTAAGGCTCTTGTCTAGATCTAGTGTTGGTCCTTTCTACAAGATCAAATTTTCTGCATTGAAGACATGAGATAAACCATTGTCTTCTGGTAGCTCCACCTTGTATGAATTGGTGCCATATTTTGCCAATATGGTACATGGGCAAAATTTTATCATTTGTATCTTATGAGACACCCCTTTCAGAAATATTTCCTTGTTGAGATGGACCATCAATAGATCCCCAACATGGAATTGTACATCTATTTTCCTTATATCCACGTTTCTCTTTATCATCTTTGAATTCTTAGTCAATGTCTTTCTTACTGTGTCATGTACCTCTTACATAGAATGTGAAAAATCTTTTGCATAGCCACTACCCATGGCTCCATCATTTATATCTTTGAGCTCAAATATGCCTCTAGGGTGTAGGACATAAACTATCTCAAAAGGAATATTACTAGTAGTCCTATTCACAGTATCATTAGAGGCATATTCTCCTTGTCCAATGAGTTGGTCCCAAGATTGACCATACTCTTTACTTAAGCACCTTAGGAGGATACCTAGAAACCTATTTACTACCTAAGTTTGTCCATCAGTCTGAGGATGATATGCAGATCCAAAAGATAAATTGGTTCCTATATTTTTCCATTGGGTCTTCCAAAAGATACTCATGAACTTGGTATCTCTGTCTGACACTATGCTCAATGGTAGACCATGAATTGTAACTACCTCCTTGAAGAATAGGTGAGTAATTTTACTTGCATCATGGACTATCTTGTAGGGTACATACTACAAAGTGTTCCATCTTATTGATTCTATCCATAATAACATAGATGTTATCCATGTTTGGTCTTTGGAAATCCCACAACAAAATCCATGCTCAAACATTCCTATGGTCTACTTGGGATGGGAAGAGGTTGGTAAAGGTCTGCATTGGAAGATGTACCCTTTTCTTTCTGACATACAACACAACTTTGTACATACTTCCTAATGTCCAAATTCATCTAAGGCCAAAAGTAAAACCTCTTCACTAACTCTTTGGTCTTATTGACACCAAAAAGCCCACTAAGTGCACCATTGTCCTTCTCTTGTATCATATTTTCTCTAATAGACCCTCTAGGAAAACATAATTGAATTCCTCCAAATAATAGATCACTTTGTAAAGTATAGTCAGTGTATTCACTATGAAAATGATTCTTGTATTCTTCACATACCTTATAGATGTTTTCAAAGTCTCCATCTTCTACACATAGGTCTTTGAAGCTCTCAATACACATGCTTTGTAGGTTTATTGCTTGTACAGTCAGGGATCTTCTACTTAAGGCATCTTCTGCCTTATTATGCAATCCCTTTTTCTGCTTGATGTTGAAGGTGTAGGTCTGTAGATATTCTTCCCACTTTATATGTTTATGACTGAGCTTATCTTGTGAATTCACGAAACTCAGTGCTTGGTTGTTTGAAAATATTGCAACCTACTTTGGAAGCAAGTGGTTCCTCCACTTCCTTAGTGCTTGGACTAGAGCATACATATCTAGGTCATAAGAAGAGTAATTCTTCTTGGATTCACTTTTCTTTTTTCCATGGAAAGACACTGGTCTTCCCTCTAGGCTCAAGACAACACTAGTATTCACATTGCTAGCATCACACTCCACTGTGAAAAACTTCTCAAAGCTTGGAAAAATCAAGATTGGTTGAGTACAAATCTTCTTCTTCGACAACTCAAATTCGTGGTTAGCTTGCTCATTCTATAAAAACTTAGTTTTTATTCCACCTTTAATAGTATATAACATAGGAGAACAAATTTCACTGAATTGCTTTATGAACTTCCTATAATACTGAGCTAAACCATGAAAACTACATACCTCTATTTCTACTCTTGGAGTAGGCCAATTGAGAATGGCTTCCACTTTTCGTGGATCCATCTTTATATTTCTTTGGGACAACACAAACCCAAGATACACTAGCTCTTGCTTCATGAATTCACACTTTTCCAAATTTATCATCAACTTCTCCTCATTTAGCTTCTTGAATACTATCTCCAAATGTCTCAAGTGTTCTTGTTTGGTCTTACTATAGATTAGTATATCATCTATATACACTACCACAAATTTTTACTATGTATTCTTTAAGGACTTCATTCATTAATCTCATGAATGTAGATGGGGCATTGGATAGTCCAAATGGCATTACAAGACATTCATACAAACCTTTCATGGTTTTGAAGGTTTTCTTCCATTCATCTCCCTTGTTTACTCTGATTTGGTGGTATCCACTCCTTAAGTCAATCTTTGTGAAAAAAATTGGCTTCTCCTAAATAGTCCATTAGGTCTTCTATCCTACGGATAGTGAACCTATACTTAATGGTGATCCAGTTTATTTATCTTGAGTCAGTGAATATTCTCAAAGTTCCTCCCTTTTTGGGTGCTAAGATAGTGGGTATGACACAAGGACTAATGTTTTTCCTAATGAGACCTTGGCTTAGGAATTCTTGCATTTGCTTAGCTATTTCCTCATTTTGTTAAGGAGTAATTTTATATGCTGCCTTATTAGGAAGGGTAGCTCCTGGGATAAATTTGATTTGATGACTTAGAACTCTCTTAGGGGGGTAGAGTTGATTTTTGTCCATCACTTACAATGCCTTCATATTTCTGCAAAAAATCTTGCACTTCTGTAGGCAATTATGTCTTCTTGACTGTCTTGTCTACACTTTCTTCTTTTTACTTCAACACAAGTGCAAAACCAACTCCCTATCCTTCTTATAAGGCTTCTAATAAATCCTTCTCACTAACCATAATAACATTGGGTCATGTAGACTTCATCTGTCCATCCTCTAACAGTGACTATATTTTGAAAGTCACATTGTCCTTTTTGAAAGAATAAGAATTCTTTGCTCCATCATACATGGCTTGTCAGTCAAATTTCCATGGCCTACCTAGGAGTAGGTGACATGAATCCATAGGTAGGACATCACACAACACCTTTTCTTTGTATCTCCCAATGGAGAAGTCTACCCAAGCTTGTGCATTGACAAGGTCATGTTGTCCTCTGTTCAACCAAGTGACTTTATATGGATTGGTAAGGGGTATTCTTTTCATCTTCAATTTGCTAACTGCTTCCTCTAACACTAATTTTTCAATAGTCCTTGAGTCTATAATGACTCTATAAACCTTCCCCATCATCTTGTATTTCACTCTAAACAGTGATCTCCTTTGACTAGATTCCTCTTTCACTGGCTCCATAATCACTTTCCTCCTCATCATTAAGTTCTCTCTTTCCTATGACTCTAAGGGTACCTCAGGATGTTTACCACCAACACTAGTCTCCTCTTGAACATAGTTTACCCTTTTTTAACTTTGTTGGGAAGTAGTGCCTTTCTCTGGACATCTTTATGCAAGGTGTCACATTTGGTTGTAGTGGTAACATTTCATGTTTGTAAAATAGTTACCTCTTCCTTGGCTATTTCTTATTCCTCTCCAATAACTACTAGAGTTCATTCCTCTATTGGATTTTCCTTTGTTTGAGATTCCTTATTGTTTCTCAATAAGCTTGGTCTCTCTTTGATTCTTTATTTCAGAACTTCTTCCACCATATCCACCTCTTTGTCCTCTATTGTCTCTTCATTTTCCTCTACCTCTGGTGGTGCTTGAATCTTGTTTCTTCCTTAGATTCTCTTCTATATTTATTGCAATTTGGTGGCATATATGAATAGTATTAGGAGTCAAGAGACTCATTTCATCTTGTATGGTCCACTTGAGACCATTAAGGTATCTAGCTACCTTCACATTCTCATCCTCTGCAACTCGAGACCTTATACATAATCTCTAAAATTCTTTATTATACGAGTTTAAATCTAAGTCCCTTTTTCTTAGAATTTTTTTTCTTTTATGCAATTGGATTTCATAATCCTCAGCTACATAATCATCTTTGAATTTTCCAACCATAGCCTTCCATGTAGCAATGGGATTATTTCCTTCCTTCTCTCTCTCATCTGGGATAAATTTCCACCAACTGAGTGTAGAACCTCTTAGTCTTTCCTTAGGAACTTTCACCTTCTAAGCGTCATTTATGCCATAACACTCACAGTGATTTTCTAGTCCTTCTATCCAATCTAGGACTATCTCTGGTTCCATCTTTCCACCAAAAATAGGAACTCCTTCTAGTGCTTTACCACTAAAAAAATTTAGTGCCTTTAAGAATTGTTCCTCAATAAGGATAGGGTCATATTCAATGATTTCATCATCTATGGAAATTTTTTTTCCTTTCCCTTCAACCTTATCTATCACTTCTTCAGTCTTTTCTTCCACTTCGTCCACTTTGTGTTCCAATTGTGCCAATCTCTCTCTCTGAGAAATCTATTTCATTCTTCTTGCTCATCTACCTTCTTCACAAATCTACATTTTTCACCATTTTAGACTCTCCTACTGACTCTACTGGTTGGAACATTCACCACAAGCCTGATCAAACAAGCTCTAATACGAATCTCATAGAGATGCTCCAACATGTGCTTGCACAATCCCTTATCTAGGACTCTACTTTTTGTAGCCTTCCCTAGATCCTAAGATCAATTCTATGACCTTTATAGTATTTTATAATCTAAACTAATACTAGCCTAACTAAACTCCAAGAGTTAGTCTCTTCATACTTCACTTTGAGGGATCACTATCATTAAGGTTACTTCAAATCTTCATTCTACCTTGGATGACTCCGAGTGAAAACTTTTTAAAAAATATTTACAAATGTTTGATGGGGTGTATCCATCATTGAAACCACTAATTGACATCCTTCTTACTCCATTATAATGGGACATCAACCCTTAATTAATCGATTCCAAGATTGACTCTTCTTTTTGTCCTAATAGGCTTAATTGCTCAATCAACCGTACATGGAGGGTTTTTCTCAATTCTGTCTCCAAACCTCCAAATTACCCCCAAAACTAACTTAATATCTAGATACCCTTTTACAAGACCTTTAATATTTTCATGGTCTTAAGTTCCTAGGTCCTCCATACAGGGGATTCCTAAAATGTAGGTCTAATAGGGCTAATTTGCCTATATCTGTGCAGTCCTCTAATTTCTCTTCAAAAATTTATCAAGATGGTTTATTCAATTCTCAATCTTATTAAGAGGTGTTTTTATGACCTCTATGAATCTAAAACCACCCTTTTCACACCTTCAATCATTACCCTGCAATCATGGATTATTTGTTCATGGCAAAACTCTAACAGGACACATAGTGCTCCCTGAGGGCATGATAATGAAAATAACAAAATCGCTCCTCTAGAATCCTACTTTCATATATACACTAGATAGAGGCTTCCCTAACATATTCATCGAGACCCAGATGATTTCCATGGTTGGATTCTATGGGGGATCGATGAAACTGAAAACCACACTGACTACTCTAGAAATTACAAAGTCTACAAAACAATTTCCTAAGCTAAACAAATGAACTCAAAACCACTATTCTATTGAATATAAATTTATTAGTATTATGGCTAATATGCCTAAAAAACACTAAATTCTTCAATTCAATCCATACAGCAACTCATTAACACAATGCAACTTTACTCTTATTGAAAACCATAGCACATAAGTTTCATTCACTTCCAAAAATTAACCTTCTCCACACAATGCCTCAGGAAATGAGATCTATTTTTCCTTAACATGCCATTCCCATGATTCTAGCCCATTATGGAAACTAGCAATCATGTTTCCTTGAAAGGAATCAATTTTTGCAATTTTTTTAAGTGTAACATAAAAAGTTGCTTAAATGTTGTCAAGCAACATTATGACAACATTACATCTTTTCGGATAATTGTAGTTAAGAGTCTCTATTCAACCAAGAGTGTTGTTGAATTAATCTAGGAACCATTTTAGGAACTATTATACTCTTTCCTAAGACTTAAAGTCTTTTAGACACTTTTAAACCCATTTTCCCACCTTATGTCTAATCTAGCTTTAAAAACTAGAAAGTAATAAACATGTAGGTTGGATTGAACCTAGTGCAATTGACCTAGGAAAACTCTTTGAAATACCTTCTAAGGTCAATTTAAATCCTACTAACTTGGATAGGGTCAATACAATCCAAAATTGTAATAATATTTATGGATTTGCCTAGGTGCTTCTGCACCAACATCCTTTTACGATCCCTTACCATACAATAATGTATGGTAAGGTGTCTTAAGAGGTCTTAATAGATCATAGGACATATTTATGTATCATAGGACCTTGTAATACCCATTAGGACCCCTTACCATACAGTACTGATTTGTAAGGGGTCCTTATTGAGCTTTTTTTTTACAAATGTCTATTGCTAAGAATTCAAGATCCAAATTCTCATCCTGAAACAATAACAAGGTTATTCCCAAGGTTATATGTGGTCATGGTGTAACTGCTTGGTAAGCTCGGTTGAACAAAAATGTGAATTTTGATAAGGATTCCTTTGTTGGTACATTTCAAACTTCGGGTTGCAAAATAAACTTTAGGCCTTATTTCATTTTCTCGATTGTCAATCTATACAACTTACTAATAATGAAATACTAACTTTAAATCCTATAATGAATTTTTTTTATCTTAAATAATTTCCCAAAAATGATCAAAACATTTGAGTAACAAGAGTTGTAAGAATTTATTTTGAAATGAAATCTAATGGACATAAACCATTATTAAATCATGCTTATGAATTAAATGATGAAAATATGGAAACCCAAAAAACCTTAATCATATAAACTCACAATTCCATAATTTGCAGGTGAAATATTTTGAAGAAATTTTTAACCAGATGCAACATTTGCTAAAATCTATCAAATTGTGAAGCCACTCGATGCACACACACATGATTCATATTTATCTTTAATGAAATATAAAGTAATTATTTCCAATCATTCATCACCATAAGATGAAACAACAATGACAAACTCCAAACTAATTGATCACATATTCATTTACAATAAAATGCATTTGGATCTTTGAAGTAAATGAAAATGCAAATACATATTCATAGATTGTGCATAGATATAAGAAGATGCACACCATGAATGAAGCATTAACAACATATACCTTTATTACATCAATAATCCAACCTTAATTACATCTTTGTAATCAGATATATAATTCTTCAACTTAGAAGTTAGAAACATGTAGCTACGATTTCATCTACAACAAACATGACATAAATAAAATAAATCTAGAGTTCAAGAATTTAAAAATACTCCTAAACCAAGCTTAATGTCTTGATTCACATTTCCAAATAAAAAGAGGAAATTTACTCTATTTGGTGAACCATTGGAGGATTCCCTAAGGAATCTAATTTCTAATAAAATAATCACTTTACCTCAATATAGACCCTATGATCATCAACTTAAACCAAATTGATGGAATAATTTGCATTATTGTGAATATCATTGGAAAATGGTCATACTACCAACAATTTTATGAAGTTGAAATATGTGATTCAAGATATATTTTATGGTGGAATAATTGAAGTAGACGGGCCTAAAAACAAAGAAGGTCAGATGGGATTGAAAAATCCTTTCTTGAACCATGAAAAAGGGGAGTCATCCAACACTAATAGAAATAATAAAAAAGGGAATAATAAGGTTAACTTTTCTCATGCTTCTAACAACACAATAAATTTTGTATCAGGTTTAGAAAATATCATCAATGTTGTGGTGGTAAAAGATAGACAAGAGAAGGAATCATCTAATCTCATTAGAAGGGGGAAAGATTCAAAAGTAAGCTTACCAGGAACATATACTAAAACAAAAGAAAAATTTTGTTCGTCATCTTCATCAAGAAAATATAATTCGGTAGAACAACTTCCCAAAACTCCAACTCAATTTTATGTTTTGGAGTTATTGAAAATATCACCATAACACAAATAAATCCTACAAAAAGATTTGGTCAATGTCCAAACCATGGTTGGTCATCTTGTAACTCCTCATTGTTTATCTTTTTTCTAAAAAAGATAACATGTCTCTTAATAAGATGTAGAACCTTCCATTTCATATTGAATTGCTCATATATACACATTGTGTGAAAAGATTCTTACTTTATAGATGTGTTTGTTTGAACACATTCCCAGTTAACCTAATCAAAGGCTTAGGATGTTCAGAAAATGTTCTAAATTCTATAAGGAAGATAACAGTCACATCTGATGATGATGATGATGAAGAAGCATCTTTTAAAGGGATGGTTACTTTACCTATCAAAGTGGAGCCCATTCAAAAGGAAATAGTTTGTCAACTCCTAGACCTAAAATTGGTTAACAATATTTTGTTGGGAAGGCCTTGGATCCATGAAATGGAGGCAGTGTGTTCTACGTATTGCTAATGTATAAAATTTCCATACATTGGCCAAGAAATAACCATCACTGGAGACACAAATATCATTAAATGAAAAGGAAATATAAACACATCAAGAAAAAAATGCATAATATGGTGAATAATTTTGAAAAATAATGCAAATTATATCAAAAGGAGATTGGAGAATATTCCATATCATTGAAAGACATGCATACTTCCCATAGGACTCATTGAAAACAACAAAGATATAATGAAAACTTTGTAAGAGCCAACAATTATATTAATGAAGAAGCAGATGATGAGATCCTAAATTAGCTTTTTAAAGAGGAAGAGAAAGAAAATTCAAACAAAAGAGTCAAACACATAAGTATTCCCACACACCAATATGGAAAAGGGTATCAAATTTTGAAAAAGATGGGATATCAAGGAACAAGGCCCATTGGGTAAAGTAAGAAAGGCTTGTTAGAACCTAGAGAAGCCCAATGAAGATAAAGTAAGGAGAAATAGGGTTTGCGATATTATTCATTAAGCTATAATCAAAATAAATCTATTTATTGTGAATAAATCAATAAGTTAAATCCTCCTTGTTATGATGACTCAACTATGTTTGAATGGGTATCTATGTCAGAAGCATGATATCATGATAAGAGGGATGATGTTGTTCACTCTTATGCATGAGTAGAAAAGGAAGACTCAAACTCAAATTTGGATCCCTCATGTTCTAACTCACAATGGATAGGAGAGCCATACATACCTTCATTCTTAGGGGAATCTATTGTTAGATTTAATCAGTAAGATTTTTATCCACAAATAACCCAAGAGGACTCTACTAGGGAGTATTTTGAACCAAACTCTATGGATCATTTATAAGAGGCACCTATTATAGACCTAAATGATACAGTGTAGGGACCCTCTAAAAAAATAATGTCCTTAAAACCTATAAACATAAATGAAGGTGATTATTTGTTTCTATTCACCCTGAAGTGACTGATTGTGATCAATTTGAACCAAATGCCTTACCCATTTTCCCAGATGAAAATTATTTGGCGTTGAAGGTAAATGTGTTTGAACCCTCTTCCACCAACAAAAACTATCAAGGATAAATAAGGAGGGGAGATGTCCAATCTCTTAGTCGCAAAAGAAAAGAAAAAATAAAGAAAAAATCAAAAGGTCTTGTGGTGAGAACCACAAAGTGGCATTGATAGACCTAGAAAAAGTGAAAATAAAGGATGTTTCTAAATTTGGAAACCCAACTGTGACACCTAAGGAATAGATATTGGACACTTTTCTAGAGCATTATGAAGAACATTTACCTATATTGATTAATCCCACATAAAGAGTAAATATTGGCACAGAAGCAAAGCCAAAGGTCATAAATTTAGCAAAATCAATAACACTAGAAGAAAGAAAAGAATTCAATGAACTCTTCAAATGGAAACAAGTAAGTTTTTTATGGTCTTATGCTAATATGCTAGGTCCAGCTCTAGATCTTATCATACACCATTTTAATATAAAACTGGGAGCTAAGTCGGTTAAAGAGAAACTAAGTAAAATACATCCGTGCATTGCATTATGAGTAAAAGAAGAATTGGAAAAGTTATTAAAAGGTGGTTTTATAATAACTATTGTCTATGTTGCCTAGATATCCTATATAGTGGTAGTTTCGAAGCCAGAAAAATCAATCTGAGTATTTACATATTTTAGGGATCTTAACCTAGCATGCCAAAAACATGACTTTCTACTAGCAAGCACTAATGTTATACTAGATTTAAAAGTGAGAAATTCTATGTTCTCTCTCATGGATAGATTTAGTGGGTACAAAAAGATAAAATATCTCATGAGGACCAAGACAAGAAAAGTTTCACATGTACTTGGGGTACCTTTTTTGGAGCGTGATGCCTTTCAATCTCAAAAATCTGGAGTGACCTACCAAAGAGCTATGACTATAATTTTTCATTATATGCTACACACATTCCTAGAATATTATGTTGATGACATATCATAAAATATCATACAAGAACATAAGATTTTCCAATTTTGGATTATTTTTTTACAAGGCTAGAATAGTTCAAGGTGGGGTTGAATGTGAAAAAGTGTGCATTTGGTGTACAATAAAGAAAGTTACCTGGTTACATAGTATCTACAAAAGGCATTGAGGTTGAATAGGAGAAGTTTCAGGATATCATGGAAATGGGGGCACCAAGGAACATAAGGAAAATTAGATCACTCCTAGGATGACTAAAATATATAAGAAGATTCATGTCCTAATTAGTTAAAAAAATGTCACTCATTTACTCAACTCCTTCATAAGGACACAATCTTGAGCTGGGATGACTAATGTGAAGAATATTTCACTATTTTAAAGAAATAATTGATGAATCCAACTATATTTATGTAACCTATTCCAGAAATTCCTTTACTCTTATACATTTAGGCAACAAATAATTCATTAGGTGCCTTATTAGTGTTGGAAGTACAATATTGGGAAAGCAAGATACTTAGAGGGTGGGTGAATATGATCTCAAAACTTACCCTCTTAAAACAAATTCATCCACATTCATACATATATGAATTTAACCTAACATCAGATAACATCCACAACATCAAGTATATAACCCATAACACAAAAATTTGGTAACCCAGAAACCCAAATGGGTAAAACTAGAGTGGGGATGACACCCACAAAATATTCACTACTATAGCAATAAAGTGTGCATATTAGGGCTATAAGAGTTTGATTACAAAATGGAATCTACCTGGTTAAAGGTCTATTTGATTAAGAACTAAATATCATTACAATCTACCTTGTGAAAGGATTTCAACTTACAATAAAGTAAGCACTCGACTAAGAGATTTAAAGTAAGTCTGTTAGAACCACTCTGTTAAGTTATTTCACCTGATACACCTATTAGAATGTTTCAAGTAGTGATCCTTCATTATGCACTCAGATGCTGATGACAGATCTTCTCTTTCCAATACTTTTTGTGATCTCACAATCTGATATGTCTTTACTCTGCTATTCACTGCTCTTTCACTCAGCTTGATCTAGCCTTCTTCTCAAAATAACTCACTATTCATCTCTCATGAACACACAACCCTTCTCTCTCTCTGTATATCTCATTAATAATAGTGTTAGAAGAAATCTTATATGTCTTTACGGATGTATTAGTGAGATCTAGATCAACTATCTAGATCTATTGTTTATGCCTCCAAGGCATTCCAGTTTGCTGATTGACTCAATTCCATGCATAGGATAAAACAATTAAATGTTTAAATAACTCTGTAGATAAATATTAAATGCTTACATATGTTAGCCAATAGCTCATACAAGTCGGCCTAAACATTTTACCTCAAAATTTGAATCAATCCTGACATGTATGCAAAAACTGTTCTACTCAAAACTTAACATCTCTATCGCTCAAGAGTTAAATATTCTACTCGGCTCGCCATGTTGTAACTCAGAAACCTGTATTCCTTCTCAGCAATGTTTCTCGGCCTTGAATAGTTTTAGCTTGGCCACAGTGATAATTAACTAAAATTGCCTAAGTAAATGAGTAAGTGTTGGTCACTAATCATCAACAAAACTTAGGGATTAACAATCTCCCCCTTTGATATTAGTGGAAAAAAATACTTATCATTTCGATTTGTTGCATCCAAAATGTTTCCTAAGTACTCAATGTACTCCCCCTATGAATGTACTCCATACTACATACAAAAATTTGCATAGTATATATGCTGTAAAAAATAAATTACAATTATACCTCTATTGTTCCTCTTACACTATATCCTTGTCATATTCCCCCTTGTTTTTGTCACTGATTATAGGTGGGGTTAATTTTTACTTATCCAAAAACTATTTATGAAGTTGTTAAGTGGAAGCAAATGCGGTGTCCCAACTATCCTTAACAAACTTCATAACCTCTAATTTGACTTCTAGCTCGACAACTAGAGTCACTAAACATTATGTGGTAGAGAGATCTGCATTTCTCTTAACCAATTCTTTTGCAGCTGAAAGTTCTTTTTGAATTACCTCTATATGAGGTATCAGGTTAGTCTAAATAGTAATAAATTTGGCCCTTATCCAACCATCTTCAGCCATGAGCTTGGCTATTCTCGTTTGTTCATTAGTCAATCTATTAAAATGTAAGGAGCTAGTGCTAGCATCCATACTCAGTGAACTCCTATTTGACTTCAAGTCTAATTGCAATTTCTCTATAGCTTGTAGATTATCCTTTGTGAAGAATTCAACATCACATAAATTCTTATCTAAAGAATGAACATTAGTTGTAGCTTCGTCCAAAATTTATTCAAGAGAAGAAAGTTCAACCTACTTCTCTCCTGAGATTTTTGGCAGTACTTTATTTTCAAATTTCCTCTTGGACCATTGCAATAAATTCTCATTTGATTCAATGTTTTCATCATTTACCTTTTGCACAATATGACCTAACTATTCAAGAATAGGAGCTTGAGGATTTTTGTCTTCCATGTCAAAAGCTTTTACAAATATGTCCTAGATGTCATGTAACACCCACTTTTTCTTCTACTCTCTTTATTTCTTCCTGCCTTTTCTTCCTCTTAAGTAGTTCTTGAAGAGTCTCAATCTGTTCATAAGATAAAACATTGGGATTCCATTATGGAATCACAATCACTTCATCTAATGTGACATCAAGAGTGGGAGACTTCTTCTTCATAACTTTCATCCTCATAAATTTAGGTGAGCTACTTGCTCGGCTTTGTTTCCTCAATACATTTTCCTATTTTAGTAGTAGTCACCATTGCATCTTTCAATTTAGTCAAAATTTCTTATTGATCAGGCATACCTCCTATTTTAGGTCAAGTGGGAGCGGATGATGTAGAGTGTGGTAAATCAACAAACACTTCCGCTGCCTTGTATTCCTTAGGCTCATTATCAGTATCCCTCATCTCCTCTACATTGTCTAAAACTATTTTCACAACCTCTAAAATAGGTGAATTTTTTATATTTACCTCTTGTTCAACTATCTTCTCCTTCTCTACTTCCTTTTGTTCAACTTTATCTTTAGTTTTCTCTATACTCTTCTCTCCTTCAGCCTTATTAGCCTTAATAGGTGATTCTCTACTTGTATCTCTCGGCTCATCCTAACCCTTGATATCCAAATTACTAGAGTCATCAATTGTGATGTCAATTGGACTGTCTGCTATCATGTCAACAGTGTTTATTGTATCTATTTGTTCTTTTGGTTCTATTTCATTCTTGTCAGGCTCAATAGAAATTTGTTCTTTTGTTTTCGATGCTACAGGGGTGGTTTCAACTTCTTTATCCTTCTACTCAGATGTTCCTTCACCAGTTTTCTCCTTTTGTGGATCTATCAATCCAAAATTTCCTTCCATATCCTTGTAATTTGTTGTACTACACTTTCAATATCATTTTTTATAATAGCATATCCTATGATTTTAGGTTGAAATTTATGCTTGTATTCCTGAATAAATTTATCTCTTTGTTTCTTAGTTAGCTCAGTGATAACCTTAGCTAATGTACCTTCTCTAATCTACCTCTCGATAGTAAGTGCAAATTACCATTTACTAGATCGAAACTCATATAGTTCACTCGGCACATTTTTTCCTATCTATATAGGAGTTAACTTGAAATTGCTCATCATATCTAGTAGATCTTCCTGAACTTTATGCTTATCCTCTACATTCAATTTCTCATACTTGATAAACTTAAAGCTAGATAACCCTACAGAATTCCTCAAATTATCACATACCTCATTAATATCAGTGGGTCTTTTGAATTGTGTTGTGTGTATGTTGGTGGGTTCATCAGTTTCAGTATTTTCTTCATCACTTTCAGGATCCAAATGTAGTTTCCTTCTAGGTCTATTTACTTGTAGGCCCAGCACAGCCTTTCTTGCAAATTTAGTCTTTGATCCAAAAATACTCTCTCCAACCTTCTTTACATATACTTTTTTTTTCACTACTAGAGATGTAGCAATAGATGCCCTTTTCCTTGGGAGATTAGAAATGGGAGGGGTAACTTTAGGTTTTTCTTGGCTAAGCTTAGTTGCCATGGCTATTGCTGGTTTCTTTTCTTTTTCCTTAACAGGAATCTCTTCCTCAAATTCACTTACTTCTTCTTTAGATATATCTTCTTCTTGTCCAATGGATATGGCTAGAGGTGCATCCTCTAGCTCCTCATCACTCGGAAGTCCAACCATTTTCTTTACATTCTTCACAATATTTTTCCTCTTTCTCTCCATGGTTCCTATCTTTAGATTCATAGATATCTTTTCCTTAGCTTCATCATAATTTCCAAATCTCTTTTCTTTTGTATCAATCTCCTCTGCTAGGAGTGTTGTGATAGCTTTTGATGTTTCATCAATGTTAACTTCATAGGGAAATGGATCTAGCCATGATACCTTAGGTGTCACAGCCTAAATATATGTGTAATCTATGTCGAGTAGAAAACATATCTCCTCATAGTGCTTTTCCATAAGTGAACTAAGAATTCTAGACCTCAACCTCCTTCTCTTTTTGAATTCCACAAAGTAGTTTCCCATAATACTATTGAAATTATTGCCTAATTGTTGAATACATTCACTAATCTGCACAGTAATAGGTCTATCTTTCTTCAAAACAATATTTCCCAATGTAGGAAATGACTTATGTATATAGAAGAATATGCAAACTAGTATAGAACCAAACTTACATGATGAGCTCTTATATTTTCTAATTTATAATAGGTTCTTGGCTAGTTGTGTCAATTGCAGCTCAGCAAGGTCGTAGGTGTGATTCTTTTTAACTATCTTCCATGCTTGGTCCACAGCTGTGCCGGGAACACTATCCATTTGGCTTGACTGATATAACTTATGTAAAATCACTCTCACTCCAAAGTCAGGTTCTAAATCTTTAATTGTATAGATAGTAATACCTCTACTATTCTAGATAGCTCTTTTGTTAGCTTCTATATCTTCTTTACTTTAATCTCTCATCATTTGTTTTCCGCTAACAACATGATATCTATTTACATGATGAATAATGTCTTTAGTGATCCTCATCAGTCCATTGTCCAGCCACATATGCATATTATGAACTTAGATTAGAACAACCTTAATCCATTCATCTTTGAAGTCTGGAGGAAAATATAGGGCACAAGTTAACACTTTTTTGGCTAAATGCTTGAATTCATCCTTCAGAACTCCATTTTTACACAAACTTTTGTAGGATTCCCTCAATTCATTATCACCTACTTCACCAAACTTTACCATGTAACAAGATCTAACATCATGGATAATAAGTACCTTTGGTGGAATAGATGAGAGGGCTCTGTTCAGATCACCCAAAATTGCACTTTCTGGAATGGCTTAAAATTTAGGAGGTGCGCATGCATCACTTCTCACCAGCTTAATTTTCTTTAGATCCTCCTCCATACCTTTGACTGGTGCGGAAGAAATTGCAGCCATAATCTCTAAAATTAGGGTTAAAAAATGAAGAATAGGGTACCTCAATGAGTAGCACTTTGCACTGTTCACCTTAGGGTTGCCAACGACACGCTGGCAAGATCCTCGATACAAAATTTGCTAAGATCAATTCTGCAACTTCTTCAATTGCTCTGTGAATACTGAAAATCGCAAAGTAAAATGAAGAATAAATGGTTTGTCCTTATATAGACTCAAAAGGTCAAGGTAGGTAAGTAATAAATGTTTTTCCCATTGGGTTAGTGCTGACTAGCCATCATTGGTTGACTAATGCAACTTCCATACCACTCGGCTTACCATACTCGGCCATCACAAAACTTACTCAGCTAGCCAACTCGACACCTAAAGTGTACTTAACTCTTCTCAAAATTTGTCACAAACATGTCCTAGTGCATCTCAACATATTAAAATATGGAGTTTGGCACATTTACATATTAGGAACTGATGTAAGATATGAAATTTAAATGCAGTTCCTTACATACCTCTATTTCTTAGTTAGAGATTGTGTGATCACCTAATCCATTCGATTGGGTGACCTTGGCTTCATTATTTTCACTACTACTCAGATTTGTTTTCCTTACCCATGTCTGGTTCATCTGTGCTCTTATTTCCTCAATAGTAGGAGTAGGTACTCTTGTCCTACACTCTCTCTTAGTGTGACCAATATTCAAACAACTAAATAAAAATAGGATTCCATTCATCCAACTCTTAGATTTTCCTCTGAAATGTATCTTTAAGTAATCTTTAGGTGCATGTCCATAATCTTTACAGTATTGACAAATTTTCCTTGTGTTATAATTCCAATTGTAAGTGTTTCATTTCCTATGTGCTTTTTTTTGTGTCTTAGATGTCCATTGTTGTTTAGCATTGGATCTATAATCTTGTGCTTTATGACCATATTTCTGACAGTTGTAACAATAACCATTGAATCTTCATTTGGGAGACAACATTCATGTGCTTTATGTCCAAACTTTTTGCAATTAAAACAGTAACCATTGAACTTTGATTTAGGATTGGACTTACCTTTCTTGCTTCAGAAAATGTTTGTTGTATGACCTGGTTTTCCATAGTGGTGCAAAAAAGTTTGTTGTTCTTTGTCTTTGCATTCCTCCTTTCACCATTCTTATATGATTCTCCTTTCTCAGTAGATGTCTTTGGTTTAGTGTGACCTAATCTAGAAGAATCTTTTGGTCTCCTTGATGCTTCCATCAAATTCTCAAAGTGAGTCAAAGCTTCATTAGGTTTGTTCAACCTTTCATTCAATTCCTTCTCAGATCTCAAATCATCTTTCAATTGATTGTTCTCAAAACTCAGATTCATCATTTCCATATCTTTCCTACTAATCTCCTGATTTGCAAGTAGCAGTTGATTTTCCATGTCAACTTGATTGATTGTCATCATTTGTACATCATGTGTCCTTTCATCAAGTATGATAGTTATGACTCTTTTATCTTCTTCTATGATATCTTTGTCATTTTCAGCTTTCTTCTTTTGTTCCACTACTTCACATAGTCTTACTATCTACATTTCTTGCTCTCTTTTCAAGTTCCTAACTTCTTCACATAGTACATTTTTATTTTCTAGTAGATCTACAATTGCTACAATGCTCTTAGTAGAATCTCCATTCTGAAATAGATTTGCAGTGTCATCTTCTTGATAATGATTATCATTCATTTGTTTGGCCAAATATCTCCTAGCTGTCAATGATTTATTCAATTCCTGTCTTGGTATCTCAAGCTGATGTAATGCTAGCTTAATCTCAATCTTCTGATTCTCAATGAAATTACCCAACTTGTAAACCTCCATCTCAAGATATGTACTCACAAGATAATTAAAATCTTTTATAGGAGAACTATGCTTTGATACCAATTGTTGGAAGTACAATATTGGGAAAGCAAGATAATGAGAGGGGGGGTGAATTAGATGTTATAACAAACCCTTTTAAAATAAATTGATCCACATTCATACATATATGAATTTAACCTAACATCAGTTAGAATCCACAACATGAAGTATATAACCCATAACATAGAATTTTGGTAACCCAGAAACCCAAATAGGTAAAACTAGGGTGGGGATAAAACCCAAAAAATCTTCACTACTGCAGCAGTAAAGTGTGACTATTAGGGCTACAAGAGTTTGATTACAAAATGCAATCTACCTAGTTAAAGGTTTGTTTGGTTAAGAACTAAAGATCATTAAAAACTACCTTGTCAAAGGATTTCAACTTACAATAATGTAAGCACTCGACTAAGAGATTTAAAGTAGGTATGTTAGAACCACTCTCTTAAGAGATTTCACCTTATACACCTATTAGAATGTTTCAACTAGTGATCCTTCATTATGCACTCAGATGTTGATGACGCATCTTCTCTTTCTAATACCTTCTATGATCTCACAATCTGATGTCTTTACTCTACTATTCACTGCTCTGTCACTTAGCTTGATCTAGGCTTCTTCTCAAAATAACTCACTATTCATCTCTCATGAACACACAACCTCTCTCTCTCTCTCTATGTATATCTCATTAATAATAGCGTTAGAAGCAATCTTATATGTCTTTACGAATCTATTAGCAAGATCTAGATCAACGTTCAAGATCTAATGTTTATGCCTCCAAGGCATTACAATTTTTTGATTGACTCCATGCCATGCATAGGATAAAAAAATTAAACACGTAAATAAATCCATAGATAAATATTAAAAGCTTAAATATGTTTGCCTAAAGCTCATACAAGTCGGCCTGAACATTTTACCTCAAAGTTTGAATCAATCCTAACATGTATGCAAAAACTATTCTACTCAACACTTAACATCTTTGTCACTTGGCACTTAATTATTCTACTTGGCTCGGCATGATGTAACTTGGCAACATGTATTCCTTCTTCGCTATGTTGCTCGACCTTGAATATTTTTAGCTCGACCATAGTGATAACCAACTAAAACTGCCTAAGTAAATGACTAAGTGTTGGTCACTAATCATCAACAAAACTTAGGGATTAACAATTAGCTCAAGAAGATGACAAGGGTAGAGAAAAATAAATTTATTACATCATCATGACCTTGGTCAAGTATGATTTAAACTAGAGTTCCTTTCAAAGAGCATGCCTAGCTATGTTTTTTGCCTCACAAAAAGCATTTCATTAAATTTTGGCGCACGATACTAGACTCATAGCTAAGAATAATACTTTGAAATATTTTCTTAGAAAAATAGCCCTAACAGGAAGATAAGCAAAGCGAGTCATAGTGTTGAGTGATTTTGAGATCAAATATGTGGATATAAAGGAAATAAAAGGTCAATTCATTTCTCATCAATTGGCATAAGCTCCTTTGAAAGATACTCAACTAATCAAGATTGAATTTCATGATTCAGAGATAATAAAAGCTGAGGCAAAAACAAGGAAACTCTACTTTGACAGATCCTATACACAACATGGATTGGGGGAAATGATTATCCTAATAACACATCATGGATACACTATTTTGAAGTCATAGAAACTTATTTTTCCATGCATAAATAATAAATTTAAACATGAAGTATTAGTTAGAGGCATGAAGATGGCTATAGAATGGAAAGTGGTACAAGTACAAGTGTATGGTGACTCTAAAATTGCAATCAACCATATCAATAATGATTACCAAACTAGAGATGACAAGGTAATGCCTTATGAAAGGATGATCTAGATGATTTCAAGAATTATTTTGTTTTTTATAATATTTGAATTAATATCAAGGGAGAAAAGAAAAGAATTTGATGCAATGGCAACATTGTCTTCTCTCCTGCAAATGATGAATCAAAATATACGATATAAATTCTTGGTGAAAGAGTAGGTACAACCAACATTTGATCTTCCCAAATCCCAAATCATGTGTTTACTAGTTGGACATAAATCTCCACAATATTGTCCTATTTATAATTACCTAAGAGATAATATCTTACTTAAAGACCACTCTACAAACTAAAAGAGAAACTTTATCTGACAAATCTCAAGATATACCCTTATATATGAAACATTATACCATAGAGGTCTTGATAGAATACTTCTTAGATGTTAATAGAGGGAGGAGTCAAAAGCTTCTTTACGTTACATTCATGATGAAATTTGTGGGTCACATTTGAGTGGATTTTATTTAGTAAGTAAACTTATAAGGATGGTGTATTATTGGTCAAATATGGAAAGAGATGCTTGTCAATTTGTGAAGATATGTCAAAAGTACCAATATCATGGGAATTTTATACATGTGAAAGTTCAATAAGTGCATCCATTGACCACACCTTGGCCCTTTTATCAATAGGTTTTTTGACTTAATAGGGATGAGATATATGCCTTCATCTAATGGTCATAAGTACATATTAACTGCAACAAAATATTTTACTAAATGGATGTAGTTATGCCTTTAACAAGTGCAACTGGGAAAAAAATCTCTATGTCCATTTCAAATCATATCATTTGTCGATATGGTATCCCCCATGCCATACTCATTTACAATGGAAACTAGTTTAAGAATAAGGATATTGATGAATTGTGTGAAATTTTTCTATATCATACACCATTCTTCTTCAATTTACTATCTTCAAGGAAATTGTTACGCTGAGGCCTCAAATAAAATTGTCCTTCAAATATTGAAGAAAAAAATGGATAATTCAGGAAGATATTGTCACATTCAATTGAATCATGCATTATGGTCCTACAAAACATCCATCCAAACACCAACATGAGAAACACCTTTTTCATTGGTTTATGGGGCCAAAGCAATTTTGCCTTTAGAAATAAAAATTCTCTCACTAAGAGTCTCATTGCATGGGTTAGTGAGAGAAGAGGATTATAGAGTCGCTAGGCTAAAATAATTGGAATTTCTTAAAGAACATCAAACCCAAGCATATGACCATCTCACGGTGTACCAAAAATAAATGTGAAGAAATTATAAAAAGCATATAAAACCTAAAGAATCTTAAGTGGGAGACCTAGTCCTTAGAGAAAATCCCCAAAACCAAGTTGAAAGAGAAAATAAAGGGAAATTTGAGGAAAATTGGCTAGGACCTTTTGTTATAGAATCTTCTTATGGGATATTAACCTAAAAATTAGCCTATTGTGAGGGAGAAGAATTTTAAGAGCCTATCAATAGAATCGATTTAAAGATGTTCTATACAAAAAATAACATGAAAGAGTATTAGAGGAAAGAGTATCATATGAGGAAAGAATTAATTGTTGTACATTGAAAAGAGATCCTAAAAATAATTTAAAAAAAATGAAAATTGATCTTGGAAAAATTCAAAAACAATGAAAAGTGATCCTTAAAAAATTCAAAAATTGTTAAAAGTGATCCTAAAAATATTAAAATGGATGCGTTTATACTACAATATGGATCTAAAAAAAAATAAATGTTATTAATGGGGTTACTTGAATTTTTGGAATCATGTCTTTTTAGTGAATCCATGATGTTTCTGACTAGATAAGCAATGATAGAGACATGATATTTTCTTGATTTCTATGCGTCTTCTTGTAAGATTGATTCATAGAAGTATGCAAACTCCTCTAACGACATGGTCATCAAAGAATAATCAAATACATATGCACATGGATGAGATAATATATTTTTCTGTTTACATAAACAGATACCCTGGCCATTTAGATTTTAAATATCTTAATGCCAGAATCCACTAGCAACTTTGAATCTGACAAAACCAGTATTCAAATTTGAACGGTTGAACCAGTGAGAGATGTACCAAATTCATTGTTGAAATATGAAGGAAGGAGGTATTTATATCAACATAGTTTGAAAATATAACCATTAAGGGTTGTACCAACTTCAGATTCTGAAAAGCTAAATAATGAAAAGTGAAAATAGCATTATCTAGTTATAAGTGAAAATCATAGTTGCATCTTGCATTCATTTTAGATTTGACTTGCAATTAGGTAAGGTGAGTTTCTGTAAGAAACATGCTTTAGTTATTGGGTTTTCCATTAAAAATTTAGGTCTGAATAAATCATGGTTACTAGATCAAAATTTTCTTAAGATAGAGTATAAGAATTTTTACAACAAAAAAAAAAGCATTTCATATAGGTTCATATCATTAAGTTGCATCAGGCATAATATCATTATCCATTTTGCATTGCATTTCATTACATAATCATTAATTTTATTAAAGTTGAGTTAAGATTCATATCATTATCTATATTTCATTGCATATCTTTAAATTCATTAAAGTACATATCAATGTTCATTTCATTGCATTTTATTGCATATCATTAAAGTTATTCTATAAATGCATTCATTCATTAAGTATTAATGATGACATCATATATAACCATTTCATCTTGTATCACTACATACATATAATATTGCATTGATATATACAAAAATACATGTGAAATCATAAAGAACTGCATCATGGATTTCATCAAAATCTTGAAAAGTCAAATATACAATGATATCATAAGAAACAAAATATGAATACATCAAGAGTGAGAATATCATCATAATTTAATGTACATAATCATAATTACTATCAAGTACATCACAGAGTTATATCTAAATGGAAATCTTCCAAAAATGATAAAAAGGGGAAACATCTATCTTTGATCAAACTCTATACCTAAACCTATACTTGTATCTGTAGGAGGAACTTGAGTAGGAACTATTGCCATAGTAGGTTCACTTCCAAATTGCAAAAAAAAATTTAGCCAACACTGAACAAACATGAGCCAACTCACCCCGTATAACTATTATACCTATATGTATATCCTGTATCTCCTGGCTTGGATGAATAAAAGGAACTGATTGAGAAACCAATGCTACTAAAGCCACTAGAGCATCTGGAATATCAACAACATCTAGAGCATCATGTGTATCTTTTTGTCGACCTTAATGGGTCCAACCTTATGGAAAATAGTATCCACTTCTCTCCTATGAGGAACCTATATGTCAACCTGTCTCTCGGGAATAGTAACCCCTATACTTGTCATCTTGAATTGTCCAATAAGAATCACACTTTCAGATGGTCTTGCCCCATGATCAACCTCAGACACATAGAGTCTCATACAACCTCTACCATGAATAATAATAGGTTTGACATTATTGTTATCCTCATGACAAACTCTACCTATCAATACTCAGCAATATGGTACCCTACCTATTGAAGCTGAAACAAATATACCACCCTGAGGACTAGTAAAGACACCCCCTCAAACCTAGACATGTCTTAGGATAAAGTATCCTTCCTGATCATCATCTTGATCATCATCTTGATCATCATCATCCTGTGAATTAGGGTCATCACTACCAGGAACCAGATTTGCAAGATCTCTAAAATAAGGAAACTCATGTTGCATGTATCAGTGAGTGTACTAAGGAGTACCTCCTATGTACTTGGTCTCCTCTCCATAATTAAAATGCATTGTTCAGAGGAATAAGACCTCAAGTCTCATTAATTTTTATTGAAATCTAGGTCCTCACAATGATCTCTTTGTGTGTACTTGAGCATAATGACCTAAACCTAGTGGTAAACTCTAAGTGTAGCCAAATAGTCTTAGAACTATCAACATACAAAATCTCTTAGCAATGAAGACCATCCAACCAATGAACCATCAAGAAGTGAAGAAGTGTGGTATCTCCTGATCATCCTCACTCCATCCATCACAACAAAGATATGGTCTCCAACATACCTCATCTAAGTTATCGAGCATCATCCTCTAGAACTCTAATTTTCCCAACTGAGGCTATAAAATGACTCCCTAATAAGGATATACATAGGGATAACCTTGACAAAGAGATTTGTCTACTATAGGCCTCACTACTAGAAGATACTCCTAGGCACATAACTGCAACATAACTACTCTTGGAGTTATTGTAATACTGTGAAAATAGATAACATGATTTTAAAAATACTACATATCAGCTAATAAGCACGATCTGCATGCAAATATTCGACGCTAAGAAATCATATGCTCTAATATTCTACCCCACCCAATGGAAAATATATGACCATGTCTATCTTGCATGGGAAATATAGGTAGTAAAGGTTCCAAAATAGAAGAGAGGCATATAACTTCATATCTTCCACAAAGAAATGGTCTCATCACCTATGTTGTCATCACCAAAAACTTATGTGCATGCATCTCCATCATATACAAAATCATAATAACCGAGCTCACCCATGATCATAATCTGTAATAATTTGTATACATCCTCTAGAGTGATCATCATCTCACTCATCGGTAAAAAAAAGGTGTTATGATTTGAGTGTCACCACTCTACCAAAATGGTCAATAAACCATGATTTAATTGAAATCAAGGCATCTATAATAGGTATCCTAATATGTACAATTTTATCCCATTATTTTATTGAGCAGGCAAGTTGGATATCATATCAAATGGCCAAGAATAGATACCTCAAATCATCAATTTCCCAAAGGGACCTCGATTTCATCAATACACAATCAATCAATCAAAATCATCAAGTTGATCATCTAAAGTCAATTAAAATAATAAATCTAACCATCATTAGTCCAAAATAATTTTTCATGAGAACATCAAATTGTTTTTTTTCTCTATATCTTGAGAACAAAGTATCAAACCAATCTAATCAATCATCCTAATCGGATTAGTTTTACTGACATCAACACACATCAACGAGAATTTAAAATTGACATTATTCAACTTTTTATCAAATAAGGATAATACAAGGGATCTATAAATCAAATAACACAAATGGGATAAATATTGTTTCATCACAGGAAAAAAGTTGGTGAATCTAGGTTATTTTTACTCAAAAGTAGGAGTGACTCAAACTTGCCTTTGTGGTTCCTAAACACTCCTAAACCATCCTATACCTTCCTAAACTATGTAGAGGAGTTATTTAAGATATCATAGGTTTTATTACACCTTTCCACATGGACTAGGCATCCACAAGCACTCATAGACATCATGCAAGCACCTTGAAATAATGCATATGCTCATTCAAGAGTATAGGCTCTGAAACATCTAGTATAGGTGCCAAAGCTTTATGAGAAAGTTTCAAAGCAATGTAAAAACCTAGAATAAGTTCCCAAAGACATAATTATAGTGCTCTAACATGGAGTATAGGCATTCAAAAAAATGGGAAAAATCTTTAAAAAATGGAAAGTAAGAAGAAAAATTTAAAAAAAATGAAAATCACAAAATATGAAAAGAAAAGTCAGAGATGGGAACATACCATATTTCCATATTCTCTTAGAAATTGATAATTCCTCAAATGCTCAAATATATTATCTCTAATTGGAACCACCATCATTTCAAGAAAAGGGAAAATTCAAATTTTTGAAAGCGAACAGGGGAAAATGAGAACAAAGAATTTTTTTTTTACCCTCTTAAACTTATTCTTTCACTTTTGGGGGGGAATGTTTTTGCATTTCGGTGGGATGATAAGAACATGATTATTCAAAAGTAAACTTATTTCAATATTTTAACTGGGGAATTTGTGAGGAGTCATTTATTTATCAGGAAATCAATCAAAATAATCACATATTCAGAATTGATGATAATTTGGAAATCTTAAAAAAAAAGCCAAATGAATTTTGATTCATTTCCTGAGGGGGCATACAATCATTATAATAGGGAATCAAATTGAGAAAATAATCAGTGACGCATCAAAATCAAATTTTCATGAGGGAATCACATAAATATTTTATCATATCAACATCAAATCTAGATCACCAAATAAACATAATTAGTGGATCTAGCCTCAAGTCAAATGAGGCATCAGTTATTCAATGAATCAAATATCAATTATTCTTTGAAAAATGTGCTTCACGCATAATTGAAAGAGGGGAATTTGTAGGCACCCTAAATTGTTCAAGACTAACTAAATTCAAATAAAGAAATTTAAAATCAAATCATGAATTAATTGAAATCAAAGTTGTTGGATTAATTAAATTAAAAAAATTTAATAATTGTGTAATTGATTTTAATGAATTAATTATGTAGTTTAAACTACATTTAATTATGTAGTTTAAATCACATTTACGTGGATAATTTAATTAATTAAAGCAATTATTAAATGCATTTATTCTCACCCACCACAAAAAGGAAAAAAAATCAAATGAACCAATGAGAATGAAAAAATAAGCTCGCATGGATCAAGAATAAATCAATTCTTATCCCTTCATCTTGGAAATGCATCTTGACCATCCATCTTTGTCTCTTTGTCCCAATATTTGAAACCATTAACTTGACTCAACCTTAATCAAGGTTAACTCACTCTTACCCCAACACTTGGATAACCTTATAAACAAGATGAATTCAAAGAGAAAATCACCCATTCACCATTTGCATCTTGAATATATTTAAATTTATTTTGCATCCATGATTACAATAGGTTGAGTTATTTAAGTTGTTCTTGCATCTTTACTGTAAATTGCATCATGATTCATTATATTTTAGCTTAATTTTCTTATCATGTAGCTTAATCTTCCAATTCTTATTCTAGTATTGCAACTTTACAAATGCATATTTTGAGAGTGTTGTTTTAGCTTCCTTGTTACAGAGACATGAGATGGTTTTGATTAATGAATTTGATGTTTACCACGTTAGATCTTTATATCCTTTTCAAATTGATATAATTGACTTACTATTTCATGAACGTACATTTAATTGTAAATAATTATTTCAATCCCAACACCATCCCTTTTATTACACTTAGAACTGTCAAAACATAGCTTCCATATTTTAAGTAGCTTGACACATTTTGGCTTGGGTTGAATCTTGCCTTAAATTACTGGTGTTTCAGGTTTCAATTCTTTATTATCTTCATTACTTGAAGTAATTATTTTCCCTTTACCTTTCCTTTGCACATTGTCAAAACATAAGGGCCTTGTATTTTTGACATTCTAAGTAGTTTGGGATTTCCTATAAGGAGGTAAGACACCATCATCTAAAGAAATCTATTCACTAGCTCTACTTTGCATGGACTTTTTTTAATTTGAGTCTGAGTCGTCACCTTAAACTTTCATTCAAGGCATATGACTTGGAGAACTAATTTCCCTTGTTGAAGCATCACTAGGGGTACGATTCAAGAGAATAATGGGTTCTTGTAAATCATGTATCAACAAAAAATATGTTTTCTTTGTTTTGGTAGCTTATTGGAGAATGCTCAATGAAGTACTTGGTAACCGTTCTTGTTTGGTTGGTTGAAGGTTTGTTGGTTCACCGCTCAATCTCGGATAGTTATCTTGGATGGATTCATCGATAGGGTCTCGGTGGCTATTCTTGACTGCTCGGTGGTTTTAGCAACTAGTCTCTGGTTTTGGTATTCTTTCTCACTGAGTTGGTTTTTGGATGTTGGATCTTCTGGCCAACATGTGGATTCAATTTCTATAATGTAATTAATGTTCGAGTATCTTACTAGAATGTATTTCTACCTAAATATAGGTCTTTTATGTTTCTTATGTTGGATCTTAATGATCTTTAGTGTCAAACTTTGTGGTGGACTCTTGTATATATAAGTTTTATGTTCTTAGATTTAGGGGAGAGTTTTGGGTGGCGAAGGAGTTAGAAGATTTGGATCGTAGGTTTGTGTACTCAGATGTATGCACAATATTTTGTAAAGATCTGAATGTACATGGTCATAATCAAGAAGGCCTTATAATCCAATATGTATGATGTTTAATAAAATAATATAAATTTTTGATGTCTTTCTCTCCCAGTCTGTGGATTTTTCTTCCAAAGTTGTGTATGGAAGTTTTTCCTACTGGGAGTGCCTTGGGCCCTACTTATCCATGCCTCCTTGTGTTAGGTGGTATAGGAGAAAAGGTGAGATCTGAGGTTCCTTCTTGTGAACCTTAGTGATATTTTTTTTAGGGTAGGATATTGTTATCTTACCTACAATTGTAGAGGATTTCAAGATGTTTAGTGGGAGAAAAAATATAGAACAATATCTAGGTGATATGCCAAGACAAAGTGCAACAAGATATGAAGTTGTTGAGACAGCCTAATGGTGACAAATAAATCTTAAGGATGCTAGTGATGGTGAAGTTTAAAAAGTGTTAGGAGAAGCCACACCTGAACCTATGATGGATTAGGAAGAAGAGAGATTCTTGTAAGTATTAAAAATTTTGAAGTCCACAACTCAGCTTAATCCTCCTAAGTATAGTGGAAAGTTAGATTAATATGAGTTGATATACTAGATAGCTAGCATGGAGAAATACTTTTAGTATGAGAATGTATCTGAGGAGGAAAAGGTAAATATTGCAAGTACAAACTTGAAAGTTCATGCATCCTTATGGTGGGATAATCCGTAATTGGATAAAAAGAAAAAGGGTAAAGACATGATCAAGGTATGAGATAATATGATAAACAAGTTGAAAGGAAAGTTCCTACCTTGTGATTACAAGATTAACCTAGTTAGGAGAAAAATAATTTTCAAGTAGAAATATAGCTCGGTAAGATATAACACCGAGGAATTTTATAGATTAGACATCAGATTTAGACATGCTTAAGATGAGTGTTGGAAAGTGAAAATGCAAGCAATTGTTATTTTTTTCATTGATGTCAAACCTTAATTGGTGAGACTATTGTTATCTATTTGAGTACCATATCTACTAATGATGAAGAAGATTTAACAAGAAGACCAAGAGAATGGTTGAGTTAAGGCAATTCAAAGGGTATATGATTAGTTGGCACTCTGGGAAAGTAATTTGTTGATTATCTTTCAAAGACAGTTTTTCTGGTTGTTTTGTGCTGAGAAAGTTTGGCTTATGTCAAGCAAAGTTGCTTATGATGAGCAAAGTTTCTTGTTCTGAGTAAAGTTTCTTGTGACAAGCAAAAAGTTTCTCAATGTCGAGCACCATTGAAATTGCCGAGTGGAAACAGTGATGTTGGCCGACTTACAGTAATTTGATTAATGATGAGATTTGAGATCTCTGGATGACTTAGTTAATTTTATTGGGATATGTAATGTTAATTAAATATTGATCTACATCATTTAATGTATGGGTAATCGTAATTAATGCATGGTTTCAAGATTTAATTAGAGACTACTTTGGAGAAGTAAGTGTAATGCAAAGGTGGAATGATCTGTTGGATCTGACCTAACCTAAGATCTACGATCTTGTTTAAGTGGCAAAAGATTTATCTGACCTAGAAAGAGAGGTATATGATAACCTCAGGGGTTATTCATGTGTGTGAAAGAGTGTATGTGTATGAAAGAGGTTTGCATAGTTGATTTACTATTTGGCATGATCTAGCAGAGAAAGCAAAAGGCAGAGGCAGAAATTTGCATGCATGATTGCTTGACGGATTTCTAAGCATATCAGAAGGTTGAAATTACAATGCAGGCTATCCAGTAAGTTAACATCAGAGTTGTAATTGGATCTGAATTTGTAAAGTAAGTTGCATGTATCAGATCACAAATTGCTTATTACTTTCTTACCATTATATCAGTTAAATCCTTTAACAAGGTTGACTTAACATTCATTTTTATAAATCTTCTAACAAGGTGACATTCAGATTGGAATGTTCTAAGTCCTCTAACAAGGAAAATCCTAATAGGGTGATTAAATCCTTTAACCAGGTCACACCTAGCAGTGTGTTATTGTAACCTTTCACAGGGTTGGCTCCTCAAAGGGCATCACTTCAGAAGAGTGAAAACTTGGTAGCATGTTACTAGTGGTTTTTCCCATATTGGGTTTCCATGTTAAATACTTGTGTCAACTTGTGTGAATTCTTATGGTTTTTTTTACTATTATGTTACTACAAGCTAATTTCAATTGACAGTAAACTACTTGATTAAAGTTGTTGATTTATGCTACTGTCGTCGAGTAGATCTGAAATACATAAAGTTTTTATTTCATACATCTAGACCTAAAGATAACTAATTCACCCCTCCCCTCTCAGTTATTCTTAATTCATTCTAACAATTAGTATCAGAGCATTGGTCTCCTAAAAATAGTTTGAAGGTACTTGGAATGAAAAGATCAAGATGTATAAGAAGGAGGTTCCCAAGCTGAACAAAGATAACTTCCTTGCATGGCAGAGCTTTATGAAACCACATTTGGCTAGTATTGGAGGTGATGCTAAGAAACTTATTGAACATGCCTATCTACCACCTAATACTCCTCTCTCAGCTGTACAACTAAGAGAAAAGCAAGAGCACAATCAAGCAATGTTGGAGATCGCCTCCTCATTGAGCTATTCAGATTTTGATGATATAAAGAACTGCATAAATGCAAAAGAGATGTGGGACAAACTTGCAACTATCTATGGTGGAGACACAAATGTGCTGAGGGCTAAATCAAAAAGTCTAAGAGGTAATTTTGATGAGATGAAAATGTAAGAAGGTGAAAATGTCATTCAGTACTATGGTAGAATAAAAGAAGTTGTAAATGCCATTAGAAGGGCTAATGGAGCTATTGATGAGAACACCATTATGAGAAAGGTACTAAGAACTTTACTCCCTTTATATGCTATTAGAGTTTTTGCAGTTCAAGAATTGAGATGTACTCCTAACAATAATCTGAATCTGGAAAATATGATAGGTAGACTCACTGCGTTTGGAATGTCAAATTATGACAACTACAATCCATAAGGGATTGATTCTGCTTTTAGATCACAGCTGGTTCTCAATAAATCAAAGAAAGGAAACAAACATGTGGATAGTGATAGTGACACTTCTAATGATTATCTTGAAGAACTTGAAGCACTTATGGCAAAAAGTCTTTTTAGAGGTAAAGGAAAATACAAAGGTAAACTTCCTATTATCTATTTCTCATGCAACAAAGTTGGTCATATAGCTGCTAGATGTCCTCACAAAAATGAAAAAGATGAAAGAAGGGACAATAAATACAAATAATACAAAGACAAAAAGGATGACCGAGACTTCAAGAAATATAAGGACTACAAAGACAAATGTAAAAAATCTTGTTATATTGCTGAAGAAAATTTTGAAAATGACACTGATAATTCTGATGACAATGATATAGAAGTTGTTTATGTTGCAATGAAAGAAGATTCTGATGATGATGAGAAAAATACACTAATCTCTTATATGAGAAAAAATGATTATTGGATCATTGACAGTGGTTGTTCCCATCATATGACTAGTGACAAAGATAAGTTTGAAACCCTAAACCAATGTAAAGGAGGATATGCAAAATTTGGTAATGATTCACCATGTCTTATCAAAGGTAATGGATTGATTAACCTAACTAACAAAATAAGATGTGATGATGTGTATTGGGTTGATGATCTAAAATAAAATTTGTTGAGTGTTGCACAGCTGAACAATTCTGGTTACAAAGTTGAATTCCATCATAGAAAGGCAAAGATCTATGATGCTACTGGAGAATTAGATGGAAGTGGTGATCAGACTAAAGGTAACTTATTTTATCTGGATTTATCTGAAGAAACATATTTGTTTGCACAATACAATGATGTTTGGTTATGGAATAAGAGGTTGTGTCATGTGAACTTTGATAACTTGGTAATCATAATTAAACTGAAAAAGGATAGAGGGCTACCTAAGTTAAAGAAACCAGAGAATGCTATGTGTAAACAATGTCAACTAGGAAAGATGACTAAGTCTAGTTTCAAGAGGAAAACACATGTATTAGAGGAAATTCACGAATTGGTCCATACTGATCTTTGTGGTCCCATTGGAGAAAGAAGCTATTGTGGTGCTAAATACTTTATTCTATTTGTTGATGATTATTCAAGGATGATGACTGTAGTGTTTCTCAAGGAAAAATCTGATGCATTCCAGTTATTTAAATTTTACTTAGCTAAAGTTGAAAAGGAAATAGGAAAATATTTGAAATGCTTAAGTTCTAACAGAGGTGGAGAGTTTATTTCTAATGAGTTTAACAGGTTCTGCAATGACCGAGGCATAAAGAGATAGATGTCCGCACCCAAGACTCCTCCACAAAATGGTATTGCTGAATGAAGGAATAGATCTATCATGGACTGTGCCAGAACACTAATGATGGAGAAAAATGTTGCACATAAATATTGAAAAGAAGCTATAAGTACTACAGTCTATACACTGGATAGAGTTCAAATCAAGAAAGGTACAGATGCCACACCTTATGAACTTTGGTATGGGTATGCACCTAGTGTAAAGTATTTTAAAGTATTTGGAAGCAAATGTTTTATACTGAAAGACAACAAAAATGGAAAACTAGATGCTTAAGGTGAAGAAGGTATATTCCTTGGCTATTCAATGAAAAGCAAAGCTTACAAATGTTTGAATTCTAATACTAACAAAATCATTGAAAGTGAAAATGTAAGAATTGATGAGTTTGCATAAAGAAATGAAGCTGAAAGTACACAAGAGCCTGAAAGCTATAGATCATTCATATATATAGATGAGGAAGATTCTAATTTACTACCTAAGACTACTGCTGAACAACAACATGCACCTGCTGATTCATAGAGTGGAGTTTCCAAGCAACTGCAAGTGAATGCCGATCTATTTGATGGAGATGTCGAGTCATAGAATCAACCAGAACTGAATACAAATGATGAACCTAAAGCAAGGACCGAGGCTATCCTAGAAAAATATGTGAGAAGGAATCACAATTTTGATCAAATCATTAGGTCAAAGGATTATGTTGTTATGAAAAAAAGTAAGCTAAAAAATAACATGTGTTTGTTATGTGAATTTGAGTCCAAAATAGTGAAAGATGCTTTAGAAAATGAAGATTAGATACAAGCAATGAATGAGGAAATTGAACAAATTGAGAAGAACAAAACTTGGACACTTGTACCTAGGCCAAAGGATAAAAATGTAAATGGCACAAAGTGGGTATTCAGGAACAAACTAAATGAACATGGAGAAGTGACAAGAAATAAAGCTAGACTAGTATGCAAGGGTTATGCACAGGAGGAAGGAATTGACTACGGTGAAACCTTTGCCCCAGTTGCAAGATTGGAAGGTGTCAGAACCTTACTTGCATATGCGGCCTATAAAGGATTCAAAGTTTATGAAATGAATGTGAAATTTGCATTTCTCAATAGAATCTTGGAAGAAGAAGTGTATATTGAGCAAGCTAATTGTTTTGTAGACCCAAACAAAAGGGATATGGTTTGCAGATTACACAAAGCATTATATGGATTGAAGCAAGCACCAAGAGCATGGTATGAGAGATTGCACAATTATCTAACCAAGATTGGATTTGAAAGAACCAATGACAATAGCAACATGTACTTGAAAATAGAGCAAAGAAAAGGTACATTTTTAGCTGCAATATTTGTAGATGACATCATATTTAGTGGACAAGATGTGTTATGTCAAAAATTTGCAACAGAGATACAAACTAAGTTTGAGATGTCTATGTTTGGTTAAATAAAATTATTTGTTGGCTTACAAATTTATCAAATGAAGAATGGTAACTATATCACTCAATCTAAATATATCAAGGAGATACTAAAAAATTTTGGAATGGAAGAGTCCAAACTAGTGAGTACACCCATGGCTAATGGACATAAGCTGAAAAAAGATGATGAGACAAAAGAAGTGAACCAAACACTCTACAGGTCAATGATTGGAAAACTACAATATGTTGTACATAGTAGACCTGACATTGCCCTAGCTGTTAGGATTGTTGCAAGATTTTATGCTAACCCTAAGGAAACTAACATGATGGAAATAAAAAGGATTCTAAGATATTTGAAAGGAACTGAGGACTATGGTCTATACTACAAAAAGAATAACAAGTTTGAACTCAGAGTTTACATTGATTCTGACTAGGCTAGAAATGTTGATGAAAGGAAAAGCACTACTGGTGGACCATTTCTTTTAGGAAAGAGATTTATCTCCTAGACAAGCAAGAAACAAAACTACACCTCACAATCTAAAGCTAAAGCCGAGTATGTGGTAGCAACAATTAACTGTTCTAACATTGTGTGGTTGAAGATACTACTGAAAGGTATGAAGGAAGAAATCACTAACCCAGTTTTCATATATTGTGATAACACAAGTGCTATTAATATTTCTTAAAATATTGTTATGCACTAAAAGACAAAGCATATAGCTATCAAGTATCAATACTTGAGGGAGATAGTTTAGAGCAAAGAAGTGAACACTAAAGAACAATTAGCAGACATATTCACAAAATCTCTACCCAAGGATGCTCATGAGTATCTATGAGGTAAATTGGGGGTGATTCCCCTCACTAAGGCTAATTAAGTTATGTATCGTACTATTGCGTCAAATATTTCATTCAGAATATCTAACACATTGATGCATAGTAAGTCACACTTTAGGATGCTGGCTAAAGTTGTGAAGATGAACAAGGAAAGAAAAGAAAAATAAGTCATACTGAAGATGACAGGATCTACATGATAAAGATATTGACATCTTTGTCATCATTGTCAAAGAGGGAGAGATTACCTATTAAAAGGAAGAGATTGCCAAGAAAGAGAAATTAGAAAGAGGGGAATATTGCATAGAGGCAGAAGTTACTATTGAAAACA
Source organism: Thuja plicata (assembly GCA_018584345.1). NCBI lineage: Eukaryota > Viridiplantae > Streptophyta > Pinopsida > Cupressales > Cupressaceae > Thuja > Thuja plicata. Next base: position 2,475,396 of record MU225442.1, read on the forward strand.
TTGAAGTGATTATCTACTCAGAGGGAGTCTACAGATGATTAGACACAGATGATTACAGTGTGATACACAGATGATTACAGTGTGATTACAAACACAGAGGGAGAAATTTTTTATAGATAAGAATCAAAATCAAGCTAAAGACATTAATGAAGATTCATTCATATCAAGGAACACAGGTGAATTTTTGGATTGGTTGGTAACTATGTTTGTTAAATCATTGTTTTAATATTTTGTGTTGCCATCAATCCCAAAGAGGGAGATTGTTGGAAAGTGACAATGCAAGCAATTGTTATTTTTTTCATTGATGTCAAACCTTAATTGGTGAGACTATTGTTATCTGTTTAAGTACCATATCTACTAATGATGAAGAAGATTTAACAAGAAGACCAAGAGAATGGTTGAGTTAAGGTAATTCAAAGGGTATTTGATTAGTTGGCACTCTGGGAAATTAATTTGTTGATTATCTTTCAAAGACAATTTTTCTGGCTATTCTATGCCAAGCAAGTTTGGCTTGTGCTGAGCAAAGTTGCTTATGATGAGCAAATTTTATTGTGCCGAGTAAATTTTCTTGTGACAAGCAAAAAGTTTCTCAATGCTGAGCCGAGATTTGATTAATGGATTAATGATGAGATTTGAGATATCTGGCCAACTTAGTTAATTTTATTGGGATATGTAATGTTAATTAAAGATTGATCCACATCATTTAATGTATGGTTAAACATAATTAATGCATGGTTTCAAGATTTAATTAGAGACTACTTTGGAGAAGTAAGTGTAATGCAAAGGTGGAATGATCTGTTGGATTTGATCTAACCTAAGATCTACAATCCTGTTTAAGCGGAAAAATATTTATCTAACCTAGATAGAGAGGTATATGATAATCTCAGGGGTTATTCATGTGTGTGCAAGAGTGTATGTGTATGAAAGAGGTTTGCATAGTTGATTTACTGTTTGGCATGATCTAGTAGAGAAGACAAAAGGTAGAGGTAGAAAGTTGCATGTGTGGTTGCTTGACAGATTTCCAAGCAGATTAGAAGGTTGAAATGACAATGCAGGCTATCTAGTAAGTTAACATCAGAGCTGTAATTGGATCTAAATTTGCAAAGTAAGTTGTATGTATCAAATCACAAACTGCTCATTACTTTCTTACCATTGTATCTATTAAATCCTTTAACAAGGTTGACTTAACAGTCATTTGTATAAATCCTCTAACAAGGTGACAATCAGATTGGAATGTTCTAAGTCCTCTAACAAGGCCACTCCTAATAGGGTGATTAAATCCTTTAACCAGGTCACACCTAGAAGTGTGTTATTGTAACCTTTCATAGGTTTGGCTCCTCATAGCACATCACTTAAGAAGAGTGAAAACTTGGTAGCATGTTACTAGTGGTTTTTCCCATATTGGGTTTCCACATTAAATACTTGTGACAACTTGTGTGAATGCTTATGGTTTGCTTTACTGTTATGTTACTACAAGCTAATTTCAATTGATAGTAAACTGCTTTATTAAAGTTGTTGATTTATGCTACTACTGCCGAGTAGATCTAAAATATGGAAAGTTTTTATTTGCTACATCTAGACCTGAAGATAACTAATTCACCCCTTCCCTCCTAGTTATTCTAAATTCATTCTAACAATGAGGTGGAAAGATTAGAAAGAAATGTGAATGGATTAAGAAGTTTTGTACAAGATTAGATTATCTTCATAAAGATGAATAGTATTGAAGAGGCATATTAGTTTTCCCTAAAAGTTGAGGAGAAATTTAACAAAAGATATGAACAAAGGGAAAGAGGAAGAGGAGGTAGATTTCCTAGAGGAAGAGGCAGATCTTATGGTGAAAATAGTAGATTTGATTAGGACAAGACAAATCAAGACACACATGAAGGAAAAGGAAAAACTGAGTGGAAAGGTAGAAGATCATTTTAAGGAAGAGGAAACTACTCTCGAGGTGGATATAGTAGAAGAGGGTTCCAAAGAACTTGCTACAATTTTCATGAATAAGGACATAGATATTTTTAGTGTACACATAAAAGAAACAAATTTGGTAGTAGAAGAAATGATTTGGTACAAGAAGACTCACCAAATGAGCCTGATAAGGTAGGAAACCTAATGGTAAGAACAATATTATGGAGTGAGAATAATAAGCAAGATCATGTTAGGAAAATTTTTTTCAAAACCAAATGTAGAGTTGTAGACAAAGTTTATAAAGTAATTATTGATAGTAGAATCTTGAAGAATCTAGCATCAGAGTAGATGGTAACAAAGTTGCAGTTGGAAATAATGAAGCACCCATATCCCTCTATGATTTTTTGGATCAAGGATGAACACACACCAATGGTAAGTCAACAATTTTTCATGAATTTTTGAAAATTGGAAACTATTACGATATGCTGTTGTGGAATATTATTCCTATGGATTTTTGTTATATTTTACTAGGTAGACCTTAGCAATATGATAGACATGATATACATGATGGAAGAGTGAAAAAATATACTATTTGGGTTTATGGTAAGAAGAAAATCTTGTTACCTTTAGTTCAATAATCTGTACATGAGATTTTTACATGTGTGAATTTTTTTTTTTGTGGAAGGTAGATAATTTGTTAAGGATTTAAAAAGAAATGATATTTTTTATGCTTTGATTCCTAACAAACTGAGTAAGAACATGGAAGATAAAGTTCCTAAATAAGTTGATAAATTGATCACCGAGTACAAGGAGATCATTTTAGATAATCTACTTGATGTTTTTTCTATTGATGAGAGATATTTGTCATTGTATGGATCAGATTCCTAGAGCTAGTTTTCCCAAAAAGGCACGATACTAGTTGACACTAATCGAGAATAACAAACACAACAGACAAGTTTGTGAGTTGTTGAATAAGGTTATGATAAGAGAAAGTTTGAGTCCATGTGCAGTACCAGTTATGTTGGAATCTAAGAAAAATAGATAATGGTGAATGTGCATTGATTTAAGAGCTATTAAGAAGATAATAGTTAAGTATAGATTTCCTATACCGAGGATGGATGATATAATGTATTGTTTGAGTTATAAAAAATGTTTTACCGAGATTGATTTGAAGAGTGTAAATAATCATATTATAATTAGAGAAGATGATGAATGGATGACTTCTTTCAGGCTATACCCCTTTGCTTGAACTAATTTTCACTGAGTACATTTATGAGGTTGATGAATGAGGTTTTGAAGAAATTCTTAAAATAAAAGTTTTATTCTATACTTGGATGATATTATGATATTTAGTAGGACTAGAGAATAACATTTGATTCATATAGGACAATTTTTACAAAGATTTAAAGAGGAAAAGTTGTTGATAATTTTGAAAAAGTGTTCCTTCATGAAAAAAGAACTTGTGTATTTAGGTTTTGTAATTTCAGAATATAGTTAGAAGATGGATCCTGAGAAGTTTGAAGCTATAATTAGTTGTCCTATACCTGAGAATGTACATGAGGTAAGATAATTTCATGGATTGGCAAGTTTTTACATGAATTTTATCATAAATTTCAGCTTTATTTGTAATTCTATGACTAAGAGAATGAGAGGAGACAAAAGAGAATTCAAATGGACACATGGAGTTGATAAGAGTTTTGAGACTTTGAAAAAAAATATTGTTGAATTAAATTTTTAGCCCTACCTGATTTCAATAAGGTATTCCAAGTTTTAATGTGATGCAAGTGGCAGTACAGTAGGAGCTGTGTTGAGTCAAGAAGGTAAACATATTGGTCTCTTTACTAAAAAGATGATAGGAGATATAAGGAATAAGCAAAGAGATTGTATAATAAAATATTTTGTCAATCATCAAGAATTCTATGCTATTGTTCAAGCTCTAAATAAATGGAGACAATATTTTATGTCGAGTAAATTTTTGTTGTATAACGATCATAAGGCTTTAGAATATTTGGGTAGTTAGAATAAGTTGAATCAGAGATATATGAAATGGGTAGAGTACTTGTAGAATTTCACATTTGTGATATAACATAACAGTGGAGTTTCTAAATGAGTTTTTGATGCATTATGTAGAATTAGATCTTTTTTGACTGAAATATGATATGAATAACTTCTATGAAAATGACTCTAATTTTTATTTTCCATGGAGAGTGTGTAGATGATTAGGATGGAATTGGTAAATTATTGAAATACAATATATCGATATTTTCTATATTGTAGTAAACTCCATTTTTGAAGGTCTTCAAATTTGGTTCAAGATTTGTTGAAGACCTTTCCTACAGAGTAAACGGTTTAGAATTAAGAGCTAGGAATAAAAATTTATGCCTTCTCCAAGTGGGCCTAATTTTATATATAGCTTTTGGATTTTTTTTTAAGTTTTTAATAGATTATTTTTAATAAACATAATGTGGACTCTTCATTTTTGTATCCAAGATTATCTAGTTACCCTTGGGATCTATTAAATTTGTATAAAATCCAATTTTGAATAGAATGAATCACTTTTTTGGCTTGCAAATTTATGGTTACTATTCTAGTTTTTATATTGAACTTGACAACACTGCAGGTATCACACCAGGTATTGTAATCTGATTCATAATTTAGATCACTAGAGCACCCATTCCAAATAAAACAAGTAGATTTAAAAAATATTTAATTCAATAAGATATGTTGGTCAAAGGTATTCATAAATTTGTGAAAAATTGTGGAGTTTGTCAAGCTGCAAAAGGATTAAGTAAGAATATTGAGTTGTATACACCAATTCCTATTCTTGAGAAACCTTGGAGTGATATCAACATGGATTTTTTTCTTGGCTTATTGAGGATAGTAAGAGGTAGTAATTTGATATCTGTTGTTGTGGATAGATTTTCCAAGGTGACACATTTAATACCATGTAGGAAAACATCAGATGTAGTGCATATATAATATCTTTTCTTTAATGAAATTATCAGATTGCATGGATTATCAAGGAGTATCATCTCTAAATGAGACAATAAGTTTTTTAGCTATTTTTGGAAAAAAAATTGGAAGAAGTTGGACAATAAGTTTATATATAGTTCTACATTTCATCTATAGACTCATGGACAAAAAAGGTTGTAAACCAAAGTTTTGGTAACTTGTCGAGATGCTTAGATGGAGACACACTTAGTGATTAGGATTTGATGTTAGCACAAGTTGAGTTTTCATATAATAGTTTAGTAAATAGAAGAACTATAAAAACACCTTTTGAAATTCTTCATGGCACACAACCGAGAGGTATATCAGAGTTGAAAGATATTTATAGAGAAGATAAGAGGAGTGATGAAGGAGAAAAATTTGTTGAGTTTATGAAGACATTGCATAATGAAGTGAAACATAAGTTGGAGCAGAGTAATCAGGAATACAAGGATAGTGAAGATAGATCAAGAAGACATAAGACTTTATAAGTTGATGATGTTGTTATGGTTCATTTGAAGAAAGGCCAATTTCCTATTTGAACACATAGTAAATTGAAGATGAATAAATTTGGTCCTTGTAAGATATTGAGAAGGTTTGACACTGAAAATTCTTATAAAATAGAATTACCTAATTGCATGGATATAACACCTATATTGAAAATGTCACACTTGTATGAGTATCATGAATCTAGTGAAAAAGTGATAGTACTGAGTGATTATCCTATGAAATGTATAGGAGAAGTTGAGCATATTTTTAAATAGAGAGTTGGCATAAGTACAAGAGGAAATGATTCCATGGAATATTTGGTAAAGTGGAAGAAAGGATCAATTAAGGACTCATTTGGATTTCTAAATCTAACTTGGATTCAATTTAGTTTATACATAACTCATGATTCAAAGAATCATTTCTTTTAACCCATGAATCTGATCTAGGAGCATCTTGGGATCTTGACAACCGGTATCAACCAAAAATATGTTTGTTTTGGTTAGGTAGCTTATTGGAGACTTCTCAGTGAAGTTATTGGTAACTGCTCTTGTTTGGTTAGTTGAAGGTTTGTTGGTTCACTATCTGGGATCAGTTACTTATCTTGGCTAGCTTCACTATCAGGGTCTCAGTGGTTGTTATTGACGGCTTGGTTGTTTCACCAAGTGCTCTCTATGCTCATTATTTTCTCTCACTAAGTTGGGTTTTGGATGTTGGATCTTCTGCCCAACATGTGCATTTAATTTCTATAGTGTAATTAATGTTGGGGTATCTCATTAGGATGCGTGTGGACCTATATATTTTTATTTTATAGTTCCTCTATTGGAGCTTTAGGATCTTTGGTTCTAACCACTTTGGTGGACTCTTGTATATAATAGTTTTATGTTCTTAGATTTAGGGGGAAATTTTGGGTAGCAAAGGAATTAGAAGATTTGGATGGTAGGTATGGGACCTCACATGTATGAATATTAATTGATAAATATTTGTACATATATTTCCATAAATAGGAATTCCTTATAGCATGACATGTATTATGTTTGATGAACTAATATAAAGTTATTCTTTCTTTCTCTCTTAGTCTGTGTATGTTACTTCTGAAGTTTTGGATGCAAGTTGTTTTGGTAGCTAGGAGTTCCTTGGGCTTTGGTTATCCATCCCTCCTTTCTTGAAAGGAATCTAATGCAAGATTATTGTCACTCTGTCTTAAATTTGAACTTGTTTCATTAGTTGGGTAGTTTGGGTTAGCAATCTTGATAGTTCATCTTGACAGCTTACACATTTGAATTATGAATGACCCAAGTGGTGTAATTGCCAATAACATGACAATAATAGAATGTTAGGATTGACATCATGACCCAAATTTTTTAATATTTTATTCATATTCTTAATGATGTTTTGAATGATCTCCTCATCTACCCGAAACTCTTGTAAGCCTTGAATGGGACTATCATCAAAATCATAGGTTTTTTTTTAATTAAGAACACAAGAATGTTGTCCAATCGATATGACCCAAGTCAGTTTGGGTGATTAACACCTCCCATGGGCAATTGTAATCTATAATCATCTTCTTGAGTTTGGGTTTAATATCGATCTTGATTTTATTGTCTAATATTTTTCAAGGTTACCATAACTACGTGAAATTGATGGAGATCCATCCTCTCAAACACTTATTTCATTCTTAACCCAACAATGTCCTGTAAGTTTCCACAAAGTCAACAATATGCACATTAATGTGTTCTTTCAATCCCAGATAAAGAATGAGTTGGACCTACACATCTTTTAGCACACCATCAACCAATGTATGCCTTGTCAAATTATATAACTACCTTTTTCATAGTCTGAGGAACAGTTCCTAACTTATGGCAAATAGATATTGGCATAAAATTACATGAATCCCCGTAGTTTATCAGACATTTGTGAATTTTTTTAGCAAAGATACATAAATTTGGTAGGAATGGGGGTACCTCAAACTTATCTTTTCACATTGTTGGGAATGCCTCTAAGATGTTCACATTTTATGTGGTGAATCAAGTGTTGTTAGATTTTGTACCTTGTTTAGATTGGTCTAAGGACTTTAAGAATGCTTACCTTTGAGAAGGACAACCTTGTAACATGTCAAACATTGAGATATTTTCCTTTTTCCTTTTAAGATCTTCAGTTGGACTTACTTGTTAGCTAACCAAGGTGGGTTTCCATGTATATTAGGTGCATTGTGTGGTGATGAAGCAACAACACTCAGATTGTTTGGTGGTGTAGGATTATTGCTAGCTTATGGGTCTAGTGGTGTTGGTTTTTTTCCTAGGAAAACACAAAGTGTCAAAGTTTCCTTCTGATTTCTCAATTATGTGGAGTTTAGTTGTCATTATGAAATGAATGGACATTAGAGTATTCAGGATCCCTTTCCCTTTGGAATGGAAACACAAATTCTACTTCTCGTGCACTACTGCCAGAAACTTCCCCTATCTCAATTTCATAAGAATCAAACATAATTACATTAAATTGAACATGGGAATCATTAGATTTTCAAAGTTGTTGATTATTAATTCTATTTTCCTATACATTATTATCTTGGTATGTTCGTACAGTTCCTAAAAAATTTACATCAATAGTTTCGTAGAGATAGCCTTGTTAGTCACTATACTATTGTTGTTCCATCGATGCTTCCCAAATGGTTTATCTTGTGAGTTATTATTATTGTTGCTAGAAAAGGTGTTGTAACTTTTGTTTTGGTTCTTAGAATAAGTATTTGGAGTACCAGGGTGTTATTGGTAACTACCTTGGTTCTAAGCTGGATGAAATAACATTATAGTAATCTCGTTGGTGAATTGAGCCAAAGTATTTTTCACGGTATCCAACATAGAAGCCAAGTGATTTTCAGGATAAGTAGGATGAACGGTTCATTTCTCAAATAAATCCAACTTATGGGCCTCATATCTAGGATAGGTGATAGCTGGTGGTGGTATAATTAGTTGTTAAGTAGGTATGGGATTGAGTAATGGAGTGTGATGGTTTAAGGCATGGTTGATAGATGTGAATGTGTTCATATTGGAAGTGTTTCCAAATGATGGCATGGTACCAAAATGTTCACGAATGTACATCTATATCTGTTGCATGAACATGATTTCTTCATTGGATACTTTTTATAAAGTATCTATATCCGCAAGTGGGAGCTTTTTTAAGAAAATTATGGTTAGTGGATCTAAATCTCTTAAGTACATTTGTATGATAGCAGGTACAGGTACCATGTAGGATTTTAAAGGCTTTGATACATCTTTTAGAAATGATGATTAAACATGGAAACATACTCATTGAACTCTTTCTTGGATTAGATAAACTCATGGTGGATGTTTGTGGGATCAACATAGAGTTTTAATTGATTTAGAAACTTAGTCTCAAAGGAAACCCATATGGTGATGAATTCCCTAGGAAAATTTAGATACTAGTTCTAGGTGAACTCACCAAGAATATGTGGGAATAGGTGACACACAATGTCTTCATGTAAAAAAAATTGTCTTGTTGCATATTTATTTAAAGGCATGAATATTATTTTCGATCAACCTAGACTTTTTGTATACAAACTTGGTATAAAACTTCTCAGGATACTAAGGAAAATCATGTAATTCACCAGTTATGTTTAATTCAGAACACTAAAAATAGAAAATAAATCCATTGGGAAAGGTGGTTGCACATTCCAATTTAGATTAATGTTTGTGGTAACAGTTGGGGGAGCAATATGTGATCGTTGGACAAGTGGCTTTTTTGGGCCAACTGGGTGATGAGAGGGAATTGATAAATAATTTTATCTTATCACAACAATCTTTAATATAGTGGATGAGTTCAAGGAAATCACCCCATTTTGGAGATGATATAACCACTCACTTGAACCTCTCTAGTTAGGAAGATATGATATTATCGAGCCCACTATTTGAGATCGTCCTTCTAGCACCACTTCCATTGAGTTTTTTTACACAAGTCCATTGCTAGTAATTCTAGATCATAATTCCCCTCTTGAAATAATAAGAAGGTTATTCCAAAGTTTATTCATGTTGATGGTAAAAATCCTTGGTAAGATTAGTTGAACATAAATGTGAATGTTCACAAGGAGGCCTTTGCTTGTACATTTCAAAATTTATGCTGCAAAACAAACTTTAGCACTTTTTGTATTGTTTGGATTATCAATGTCTACAACTTCCTAATAATGCAACCACTAGGAAATTTTAGCCCTGCTTCTGATGATGATTTGTCACAATTTAGACAACAATTGGTCTATAAAATAATGACTACTGTTGTCGGTCTTTTTTGCATCAATTTTACGTCACACTAAACTGTCGTCGGTATTTTGACACTAATAGGGTGGATTTATCAATGAAAGATGCATTAAAATGTTTGGTCCAGCCTAGACCCTACTTTCCAGTGAGGTGACCAATGTCAGTCTAAATGTTGACAAAATCTACTCGATGAAGGCGTCGAGACTATAGCATCTGCGTCGAAAAGCTTAGTGTCGCGTGTGGAAATGGTGACATACAATGGTTGATTATGTTGTCAATTATATAGCATTGGCATCTATATGCAGTGTCATGTGTCGCAAGTGTAACAAACAATGGTTGATCATGTCGTCGATTATATAGCATCGGCGTCGATATGCTAAGTGCCTTGTGTCAAAATTTTGACAGCCTATGCCATTTAAAAAAAAATAAAATTATGTATTATCATTTTATGAAAATGATTTGAACAAAGCATTTTCATTGTACTATATATTCACAACCTCAAGAAAAAATCAAACTGACTAAGAAAGCTTCATTTACCTATAGATTTGTGTGCTTGTCTGAGTTTGATACGCAGATCTGCTTATCAAACTCAGACAAGCATAAATGTTGATTAAATATTTTATTTTTAATAGTAGTTTAAAAGGCTATTTAAATGTTTTGACAGTTTGATAAGAACAAAATTGGTATTCATCACAATGGCGCGTCTCATCATCACAACTAATCCATCTTAAACAATTGAATATGTTTTCTTGTATTAAATATTCATTAATAAAAATTCAAATACAAATTGTATACCTTGAGTACTACAATTCACATTAGAGTCAATCGATGCCTCCATCGTTCTTGGACGGTGCAATATCAATATCGGCAAATTGCATTCCAATGTAAATAAAATAGATGTAGATTTAGATGATGATATCATAGAAATCCCTAATTCACAGTCTATCATTTGTTCTATGAAACACTAAATTAGGGATTTCTACGATATCCTCATCTGTATCTACAGCTATTGCCTCTGTTGTTGCAGGTGATTTTCCCCTATTTGATATTTATCTTCAGGTGTCCACACACATTTTGTTGGTTGTTGCCAGCTTCTCTTTGAGCTTCTCTTTGTTTCGAGAATAGTTTAACATTCTCTGAGAAACATAATTGTAGGCATCATGTTCACATTTTTTTGGAGATAATTTAATTGAGTGGTATACCCAGACGATGGAGAGCAACTTGTGCACCTCCAGATCCAAGTTGTTATCCATCCCACAGTGTCAACTTGGAATCAGAGGTGCAGAAATTTCTCTCCATGTAGGTATACAACTCAATTATGTTGTCTCCAAAAAAATGTGACCATGATGCCTACAATTATGTTTCGAGAATAGTTTAATTAACATTCTCTACTTAACAGGGCCAACCACATGAAGCTGGAAGCTCATATGGCCCCTCCTACGAGCCTCTTATGACCCTTTATGACATTTTAAGACCTCTAAGATATATTCTTAGAGGTCATAAATGGTCATAAAGGGTCATAAGGGGTCCTAGGACAAAACAGCTGAGAAACATAAATGTAGGCATCATGGTCACAACGTTTTAGAAACACAACATAATTGAGTGGTATACCCAGATGATGAAGATCAACTTCTGCTCCTCTAGTTCCAAGTTGACAATGCGGGATCCCAAGACCATAGATATGGAATAAATTTAGAGAGTGGAGGAGGGCCATAACTTAAGGTTCATCCTGTATTATTTTGGTCGTTATGGCCCTCCTCTGCTCTCTAAATTTATTCCTTATCTATGGTCTTTGGATCCCGCAATGTCAACTTGGAATTGGAGGAGCAAAAGTTACTATCCATCGTATGGGTGTACAACTCAATTATGTTGTCTCAAAAAAATTGTGACCATGATGCCTACAATTATGTTTCTTAGCTATTGTGAACTATTAGCTTCCCAAGAAAAATCCCATAAATGAACTATATGTATCCCAATTACTGTGCCCTCTGTGCATACCCAAATGATATATTTGAAACAACAAGGGTAAGGCTAAATTTACCCTTGTTGTTTCAAATATATCATTTAGGTATGCACAGAAGG